>VWPU01014371.1:0-89518 GCA_013398955.1 Callaeas wilsoni | reverse complement strand
ACCCAGCTGCCAGCGACCCGGCACCCAGCGGCCCCGCTATCCGGCACCCAGCGCCCCGCGGTCCGGCACCCAGCCCGGCTGCCCCTCCTGCGCCGGGGGTGCTGCCCCAGGGCATCCCTGCTGGGGCCGCGCGTCTGCGCGGCAAGCTTGGGCTGGGCACTCTTTTCCCGCTTACTGCTGGAAAACACTTTTTGGGGTTTTGTTAAGCGAGCAGGTATAAACACCTGCTCAGCGGCGGTCAGGAATGCAGTTTAAACACGTGTCAAAATGCGGGGGTTTTGACTTGACAAAACCAAAACCGGACATACCTTGTGTGTAATTTATCAGTCATCCGCTTTGTCTGTGTTTTCCACAAATCTTTACATTTTAAGCATTTACAGACTGAACAAACACTATGGTTACTGGGTGCTGAAACAAATGTTTTCAGAAATACGTGTGTGTATTGCAGAAATAGCATGTGGCTTGAAAAACTGTGTAGTACTGTGTGTTTCTGTCACTACTGCTGCCTACTACTGTACTGCTCTTTGAGACACGCTGCTCTGGTCTTGCTACAGGAGGAAAAAAAAGCGCCCATGAGGAATTAATTGCTGGGTAAAACTGCTGAGGGAAAAAATATTCTAGAGCATAGTTTTTTTGTTGAAAATCTCTTAGCTCTGGTTCTTGCTGAATTTCTAATGAGTCTCTTAATTTTGTAGATCACAGTTAAAGCCTGTAAAGTAATCATCATAGTCATATTAGTCTACCTAGATTTAACCTCTTATCTGATCACACTTGCAGCTTTTTCACCATCCCTTGCTTCAAGACATACAAACTGATGCATCTGTTGTTATAGAAAAACAGCAAAAAAATGATGCTGTGAAGTTTATTCATAAAATCTTTCCCCAGTGGAAGCCTAAGCAGACCTCATATGTATTAGCTGTTGTATTAATAACAACATTTTGTTCCAAAATTCAGTCTAAGTGAAACTATTTCATTAAATAAAATAGGAATTTTCTGAAGAAATAAATCAGAAAAATACCTAATATCATCATTTTCAGAAAACACACTGTATCATAATTTTGCTGATAAGAATTCTACTGTAAACTAAGAAATACTTCTCCCAGGGGGAAAAAAAAATTGTGCAAACATCACATTCAGAGGGAGAGCAGGAGTGTACCTCCTTTAGGGATGCCTAACTGAAATTAAAATTGAGTGTTCATTTTTTAAAATGTCCCTTATAAAATGTGTACCTCTGAAATTCTCCATTATGGCATCTAGTTACAAAAACAACCACAGTCACTAGCTGCACACATTTATAATAATTTTTCAACAGCATGAAAATATGTGGTGTTAAATTGAACTTCATTACCTGGTGCAAAGTCAGATGAAACTGCTTACTAAAAGTACTTTAAAAAGTAATTTGAAATTCACTTACCTGCTATGAACTTGGAAGAATTCAAAAAGTGGGTTGTAGCAGCAAAAAAAAACCCTTGTCAATACAAAACAACCATCAGGCAGTTTACATTCATTGGATCTCCTTTTGTTTCACAGATTCAGAGCAGTTTGGCAGCATTACTAATTGCCAGGGTGTGTCAGTGAAGAGCTGCCATGCTCTGGATGGTGTCCATTTAAATTGTAATCCTAACATCCTGGTGATGCTTCAGAAATTAAGGGGGGGGCATTTGATTTTAATTCCTGGTTTGGTTTAATTTTTAAAAAAAATAGAGAGTGAATTCCAGCATTTTCCATGAATTTCCTGCTTTCCTCTTGCTTCCAAACAAATCTTGTGAGTTTTAGTGACGTGTCAAATATCTTACAGAAGAAGGGACAGCAAATTAAGCGAGTGGGGAGCAGTACTGAGAACAGCTGCTGTTATGTTCATCCACATCTGTACAGCACGTGGGAAGTTGAGATTGTGTCCAGATGCTCGTTATTTGAAAGCATGTAAGAGTTCTTTAAGTTACTTTCTTATGTTCCTATGGGAACTGCTTTTAGCATCTTCATTTATAATCTCTCTAACTTCTTTGAGAAAGACCTAGTTGGTCCAGCTTAGCACTAGGGGTAACCTCTGCTCTGGTGTTCTAAAAAGAAAAAAAAAAGTTTCCTGACTCTTTCCTTACTTTTACAAAAGAGACATCAACCATCATCGTTTCACTGGCTGAACACACGATGTAGGGCAGCTCCCGGGCTCAGTGACGTGCTGTGCATACCCGAGATACTAAAGGGTGGTGGTCCATTCCGTGGTTTTGCCAAGTAGTTGCTGTTACAACATTGGAATAATTTTATTTTGCATGACAGTAACAAAATAAGGAGAAAATTTAGGGAAAGGGAGGGAAACTTCTTTTCTGCCTGTCCACAGATGCAAGTGCTAATAATTCTTAAAATCCTTACTGTGACAGCATTTAACAATGAAGCAAAACCGAAGTAGCCTCAGATTTGTTACAGTATCCCACAACCTACACCTAGGAAACCAACTCATTGATTGCTTAGAAAGAATGGCAGCAGATTACAAATGCATTGGCCTGGATTACATGTTTGGATGTTTTGGATGGCACAGATTCCACAGTTTGTGAGTTTGGAGAGAGAACAGTTGATGTGAGTCCAAGACTGAAATTGCTCATAATCTCCTTATTCTGCAGAAAGCATATGAAGACAAGACTGACAGCAGCTACTAAAATTTAGGGTTATATCTAAAAATACAGTCATTCCTGGTTTGGAATTAAGAACATGTTACATCATAATTAAACCACTATTAAAAGATTTTGAAATGTTTTCAGAACAGCGTGGAAGAAGATCATTTTAATTTCATGTAAACTAAGAGAGAATTTGTGATTTAAAGCCAAATTTCTTCACCTAAAACCAATTTTCAGGTTCAGTTACCCACACAGAGGTATCTAATGTGTTTTGAGACATCCTTGAAAATCCCATCCAACATCCATTCCTCTTTTCTAACAGGAGCCAAGCCAGAGGAGTGTGGATCTCCAAAAGGTGGTCTAATAAGACATATTATTTGTAATAGAGGCTAGAAGCTGTGTGCATAAGGCTTATCTAATTTTCCAAGTATATTATCTGGCCTAATAAAAGATGCTAGAAATTCTGTCTAGAAACTTTGCCTTATCTGCCTTTTGACTATCACAGCAAGAGCAATTTGACCATTCAGTGAACCAGTTCTTTCAGTGTACGTCTTATTTCTGGGGGATGATTTTTCTTAGGCTTCTGTGAGGCTCTGAAATGCCTACATGAGCTTCTTTCTCATTTTTGGACTTCATCTGAATTTCTAAATCACAATCAGCTTGTGTTTAATTTACCTAAAGATTCTAAAGAGGCATCTAAGTTGTGAGACAGAGAAGCATTTTGCAGAGTCTGGATATAGACAACAGATCCCAGCTGCTTCCTGACTCCACAGTGTGTGAACAGTAGTTGTGGTCATTCCTCTCTCCTTTCTCTAACCAATTGCATTGCTCTCACCCTCGGTGTGGCTGAGAGTTACCCCAAAGTCCAGGTACCACACAGTATGTCTAGATAGGACTAGAATGTTTATCTTTATGGTAGCTTTCTTTCTGAGGGTTATAGGAAATGTAAACCGTTCTTCCTGTAACTTTGCTTTGTCAGCTTTCTGGTCAACAGCCAGATGAATATGACTTAGCAGTGTTCCCAGCCAGAAAAGCCAATGGCATCCTGGTTGGGACCAGCAATAGTGTGGCCAGCAGGACCATGGTGGTGATTGTCCCCCTTCACTCAGCACTGGTGAGGCCACACCTCGAGTTCTGTGTTCAGTTCTGGGCCCCTCACTACAAGAGGGATATTGAGGTGCTGGAGGGTGTCCAGAGAAGGGCAAGGGAGCTGGTGAGGGATCTGGAGCACAAGTCCCATGAGGAGCGGCCGAGGGAGCTGGGGGTGTTTGGCCTGGAGACCAGGAGGCTCATGGGGGACCTTATCACTCTCTACAACCACCTGAAAGGAGGCTGTAGCCAGGTGGGGGTTGGCCTCTTCTCCCTGGTAACCAATGACAGGACAAGAGAAAATTGTCTCAAGTTGTGCCAGGGAAGGTTTAGATTGGATGTTAGAAAAAAATTCCTTCACTGAAAGGGTAAAAGGCATTGGAATAGGCTGCTCAGGGAAGCAATGAAATTACCATCTCTGGGAGCATTCAAAAGATGTGTGGAAGTGGCACCCGGAGACATAGTTTAGTGGTGAATGTGGCAGTGCTGGGTTGGCAGTTGGATTTGATGATCTTAGAGGCCTTTTCCAATCTTAATGATTCTATGATTCTATGAATAAATGCTTAGTAGAGATTATTTTGAAGCAGCCAATGAAGATTCTGCGCCTTTCTATTCACAACTCACACCCAGAGTCTTCTGCCATCAGCACGTAAGGCCACAGGAAAGCTCTCAGAAATCCAAACACAGTGAGAAGTTACCCCAGAAGGCAGGAGACTTCAGGTAACACAGATGTGTGCCTCACTTCCCTAGTGTAATGGGGCAGGTAAAAGGAACATCTTTCTTTGCTGCAGTAAAGGGGAAACTGAGGCAGCAAAAGGAATTTGTTCAAAAAGAAGAGTGGGAACTATGGAGGAAGCTCAGTTTGCTATTAGGGCTTTACTCAACTTGCCTTACTTTTATGCAAGATGGAAGCAAGTTTATATTGTTGTTCCTTCTGGAGATCATGTGTTTCTCTGACCTGCTGTCACCCAGAAAGAACAGGGCTGACCAGAGCCAGACCAGGGACAGGAAAGCTTCACAGGTCTCATCCTCCGAGCTACTGCTCTCCCACACTTTCCCATGGAAGCAAAGGGAGCGCACAGCATACATTGGTCCTCAGAAGACAGATATTCAGTGCAGCTGCTGATTGAAAATAAAAGAGCAGAGGAAAAAAGATCAAAGGACTACAGAAGACAGGTCTGGCACTCTACATGTTTGCATATCTGCATATTTGCATTTGGCTGAGAGAGCCTTTCCCCAACACAAGTCCCCCACAGATGTTCTTCATCCTGCCTCATTGCCAGCACATATCCTAGAAAAACAGATTTCAGACAGCTCTTTCTCCTTCCTTCCTCTGTCAGCTCCATCATTCCCAGTACTCACACTGGAAAACAGGTGGGCCACAGCCTTTCCCAGAGGCACCTTCTGTTTCCTTTGTTGCCTGTCCACAATAAAGGTGGCTCGGAGACAAGAAGGATTTTGGAAAGTTATTTTGTAGTATGCCAAATAATAAAGACTAAAAATGATCAAGATTCCCTCCAAAAAAATGCACTTTTTAAAGGCCTGGTTATTTAAGCCTTCAGTTTGCATTGCCCTGCTGTATTGCCTTTTTTCCAACCTGGAAATGAAACTTGAGATAATTTTAGTAAGGAGGTAATATAAGAGCAGATCTCTATTTGAAGGCCCTCAGGGGCAGTTATGGAAAGATATCCACAAAAGCCCACCCCTCCAGGGGTGAGTACATTTCTATAGGTTTTTGGGAAATTAGCATAATTGATAAAAAGCACCAATTAGGAGGACAAGTGGTGATGCAATTGCCCCCCAGGTCAAGCCCCTTCTCTGGAGCCCCCGCTTGGCACTCGCTGTGCTTTGGCCATGAAAATGTATCTCAAAGAGTTGTTCTCAACCTTGGTTCCCAGGAAGAACCAAGATAGCACTGGGGCCTCGCACACCCTGGGGCTTGGAGCTCTGGGATTGGTTTTGTCTTTCTGCCTGGGGAAAGGCCATGGGAAAGTACTGGGAAAACTAGGCACTAATACAATAGGCTACAGAGCTACAAATATATGTGCAAAGAATACAGAGAACATAGAAAAAAAGGCAAGAACCAAATGGCATCAGCTGGCACACCACACCTTGAGGTGTGTGTCTGCCTAAGCATGCAAGTGACAGAAACAGAGAGGAATATTTGTGATGCTTGTTGTTGCATATTTAACTCTTGCAAGCACGTCTGTTCACTGGGTACCCAAGAATTAATGCTAAACTTTATACAGCCTCTACTATGTCTGCTTCTTTATAGTGGTACTATAACCCAACAGTTCTTTTCATCAACCATGTCTGCTTCCCAAATTCTTGTGTCAGTCCCTCTTGCACCTCAAGGAGTTTTGCATCCATCTCATCGAAGCCTATGGGGCTGCAGAAGGCTAAGACACCGATCCAGAGCTCTTCATCCCTGCACCATTTTCTCATCTGATTTTTCTTTGAGGAAAGGTTTTCTCCTGCGCGATAGAAAAGGAACAAAACTTGTGAGTTTCCTGATTCTTATTCAGAAACCACTGCTTGAGATGAGGAAGGCAAAGCACTGCTTTTCTTTAACTTTGTCCTGTCTGGCCATCCTGCCCTCCACCAGTGGTTGAGACAGCTAGGTACCAGTCAGAGCTTGTCAGTAATTTGGTAGATGGCTGAGGCAATTTGCTTTCTAGCATTATTTCCAGCTCAGCTGAAATCTGTTATCTCCCTGCTTAGAAGACCAGCCAGCAGGAATGTTAATGGAAAATACTGAGTAATTTGTCAGTCCAAGCTAGCAATGCACACAAATGTCAGATCTGCCACAGGGAGAAGGTAGGGCGCTGAGCTGTTTTGTATTTCTGAACATGCTCTTGCCACAGTGCTACATCTTAGTTTTCTTAGAAACTGCTTAGCTGTTCCTTTGAATCAAAGATGATTTTTTTTACAGTAAATATATTTCATACTGAATGTGAGACTTGCTTCCTTCAACTGGCAGACTGTTTTCAGCAAAAGGAAAGAGGCAGGTGTAGAACCTACCAAAATCGGAATTAGATGTACAGAAGAATAGGTTGCAGAAAAGGATGAGAAGTCATCACAGAGGAGGATGAAATTACATGTATTGAAAGATTGGCAAGTCTTCAGTTTGTTTCCCAGTATGGAGGTTATCTGGTAGCTGGAAAGTGATGTTTATATTAGACTGGGAAACTTGGTGGTACCCTTGTGGATACTTGCTCTTGTTCCTGGGCATTCTTGGTAGCAGCTTTTCGTAAGAGGCACTCACTGATTTGGGTGACAAACCACCTGTACAGGCTGGTTCTGTACAACCCTGAAGTATCTGATGCAGTGTTTTCACTGCTGAAGGTGCCTGTGCTAATGTACTTAAAGCCAGTTCCATTATTCTCAACACTGATAAGGTGCATTTTACAGTAGACAGCTGCCTCGCCTCCTTCAAGTTCAGTAGGTTTTCCCACATGTATGGGGTGCTCTGGCTTTGTCTAAGCTACAGAGCCATAGACACCTTCCATGCTGCCAGGTCCAAGAGCATAAACCTTGCTTAAGATCCACACAGGATCTCAGCTCACAACTCCTCTGACTTCTCCTGTACCTTGGTTTAGGAGAGAACTGAGCGTATAAATCAGCTGCTTGTCCTGAATTACCCCACCCGTATCCCTGGGCTGAACATCCAGGAGCCACAAGGCAAGCAATGGTTGGCTGAGTGTGAGCTGAGGCATGTCAATGCCATGACTGAGTATTAATAGAGGTGGTGGGAGAAAGGGCACAAAGGGTTTGGGATCTGTCCCTTAGAATCTATCAGCTGCTGTTATTGTTTGTGTTCTCAGTGATTTAAAGGGTCATGTCCATGTTCAGGACTTAAATTGGTGTAGAGGTGCAACTTTTGCCCTTATGTTCCTTGTGTTCATGATGATGAGTACCATATTTTTTTATAATGATTTCCTTAGTAAGAGGAGATGCTTATTGTTGGGCTCTTTTCTTTCTTTCTTTTTTTATTACCTAAATCTCTAGTGCCCAGCTTAATTTGGTTCTCTGACAATGAAAAATTTCATTTACAAAAGATTTCTCTTATTAAAAGATGCTTCAAGCATGGCACCAGTTAAAACTGACGTGTGGAAACTTCAGAAAAAGAACTTCAAAATTACTGGTTGTTTATACTATGCTTTTTTTTTAAAAAAAAAAGCTAAATAAAGAAGAAGTCAGATTATGTAAATCTGGAAGCCTCAGAAGTTAAATGAATTCAAAGTAACTATTGGTTTTAAAATGGAAAAATGTGCAACAAGCCCAACAGTGGATATACTCATTTGATTTATGCACACATAAAAAGACACATTTTTTGTCATTCTGAGAATTTCGTTAATATTTAAAAATCTGGCTAGGGACTCAAAATTACTAGCTAGTAAATTTTCCTATAAAAGTCAGGAGCAGAATCAATTTTTCTAAAGTGCTGTCACATTCTTTCCTCTTTCTTAGCAATTGGTCCTGGAGGAGTAGTTTTTCTATCAACACATTCTGTTTTCTGGAGGATGAAAATTATTTCCATCCGGTTTAAAGCAAAGCGCAGTCTGTCAAAGCACAGTAACAAGATTTCCAGTGCAACACAAACTGAACTTCTGATGAGCTGGTGTCTCAGAGAATTTAAAAAGAATATTTTCTGCTCCACAATTGTCATTATTCTCATCACTACCAATTCATGTACTTAGCACTCCAGTCTATCCTTATGGAAAAAAAAGGAAATCCTTATGGAAATCTTCCTCCCTTGCTTACAATTCCCTGCAGCAAAATTCTTCTCTGCTAGAAAAATGTGTCCTATCTGCACCCAGATTTCATTCTTGTCAAAAATATAAGTGGAAGCTGAAAATGCATCTCTCATATGTCTTTTGGCTGCTTTGCCTCCACCTTTTTTTTTCCCTAGGGTGTCTCCCAAACTTTCATTTCCTTAGTCTTCCTGTGTTACCCTTCTTCAGGTAAAATCTCAGATCTTACAAGCCTGTTGTGATGGAGTGGGACTAAATCTCGACTGTCAATTTTCAGGATAAAATTTCAGTTTTGCTTAATAAAAATAATTTTTTTTTCTCTGAAAGTTTAGTGGTAAAAATAGAAAGTTGGTGCAAGTGGAGGACAAAGATGGTTTCATTCTCAGAATGTTTCTCTCAGAAAAATGTATCAGATTATGTCCCACAAAATTATCAACTCCATAACATTTTCTACCACTCAGGAAAAGCAATGTTTGTCATATTTCTGAATCTCTTATTTGTGAAGGTGTAGTAGGTGATAGCTTTGCAGGTGGTCTGTGAAGACATGATGATGTCTTAATAAATTAAATTTTATTAAATTTAAAGTGAGTTTTAATTGGTCAATACTAAGCATGCCTTTCATTCCATGAGAAATTGAGAGAATTGCCATTTCTTTGATTCCAAAATTAGAACTCTACAGTCTCCCACAATTTCATTAAATACCTATATAATTAACACTAGCTTTCATTCTTCATGAAAAATATATCTATGCATCAAGTTCATCTTTTGACATAAATTGTCCATCAACATTTTCCCTCGCAGTTCACATCTATCTCTCAGAAGTAGCCAAGGCATAATTTGTGCATAATTTACAGGAAAAAAATTAATAACCGTGTTACAGGTATTTCGGAGTGTTACACATTCAGAAGCATGTTTTAAGCAGGGATCATTTGTAAAATATTTTTTTTGCTTTCTATTTCCCTTTAGATCTAGTTGTGGAACAAGGTTTTGCAGCAGACGTAATACACGCTGCCAACAGGAGCAGCCATGTTACGTAAGACCAAGGTTTCTTACAAAATTTAATAGATTTTTTAGCAAGATGACAGCTGGTTTTTCTTGGCATTAGTGATTACAGATCCCTAAGAGAATACTTTGGAGGCTTTACGACAATCCTGGCCAAAAACATAATTGAATGAGATTGACATTCACATTCTGCAAAAACCAATTTGCTGAATACTTGCCATGTTCCACAGTTAGCATTGCCACTTTCTGAAAACAAGGACAGATATCTCAGTCAAATGTCTGTGTTGTAACTTTAACAGCTACCAGCAAATCCACAGGAGAGCTGGCTGGCTGAGGAAACCAGCCACGTGAACACCTGCGTGGTAAACACAATGGGAAATGCCCGATGTTTCCTTCCTTGTCTCCTCAGTGACCCAATGGAAGGCCAGGACACACATCCCTTGCAATCATCCCTTGCATCCCTTGGGATCTGCTGCAAGGTGTGATGGTAGGATTGCTCTGATGTTCCCGGATGTGTCCTCAGACACAAGCTCCTCTCCTAATCCAGAGTAATGACCCAGATTGCAAATGTTCATGGGTATTCAAGCACCTGCACTGGGACTCCGAGGTTTGTGAAAGTCAGCTCTGCTTATGTCACTGTCTTGATTTCCGCCTGTGATGGACTCAATGCCTGTCAGCCCACGGGGCTGTCGAGACTTGAGAAGATGGGACTATGCAAGAGGCAGGCATTACTACTGTGCCAACCACCACAGCTGCTGCCATTCATTTCAATTACATCACTTGAGTGCAGCAGAGCACTAAAATGTTGGTGTCGTTGGACTTCGAGCATCAAAGAGCATGCATTTCTTTGGGGTTTGATTTAGATTCATTCTCCCAGAAGTTTATCTCTTCTTTGTGGTTATCCTAGAAACTGAGCTGTGCTAGGGGAGGAAAGTGGGATTGGGCTCTGGGGCTTGAAGGAAGAACAGCTTCTCTCAGCCAGGTTTCTGTCAGGAATATGGAAGCACAGCACAGTATCTATTTCCTCCTGGAATAGGGGGTTTCTTGGATATAGCTACTCATGTGGGTTGAGAGGGAACATCTCTTGCTGACTTATAGATTTAGTGCTAGGAGAGGTAGACTTTAGCCTTTATGATCAAGATTAGGCTATGTTTGATAAAAATATGAACAAGACAAATATATACCTGTGGAATAATACCTGTATAAATCTGAGCTATGTATATTTAAAATGAGTACATTTTCTAGATGAGTGTTATTTTGAGTCTGTCTCAAAATATATCAATATTTTGATATATTCTGTAATATATCCTTACAAGATCCTTGAATGCTTGCAGGAGGCACATCAGTGATAATTTTCCAAAGCCTGATGCATTCAACCCAACCACTAGCAAACTAAATTCTACAAAAGCATCAAATACAGGTATATGCATGCAGGAATAATCCATAACCTAATGAGCAATGATCCTTGCAAAGCATAGGCTTTAGTTTTTCTGACAGAGTGAGTCCCTTGACAGTATTAGAATGTAAAAGGAGAGTTGAGAAATATTTATATGCTGGGCAGGTGTTAACTGCTGCCGGGCATACAACTGGCAATTACTTTTAAACAAAATGTAGACAATTACATTTTTTTTCTATTCAGTCATGTGCAAAAGGATAACAAATATTTGAATGGTAGTGCTTAAACATCACCTGGATTTATGGATTACTGCCTACTGAAAACATATTTTTGCTATAGCATGCTCCAGATCTCTGAGAGAGAGAAGCGACACAGTGTACAGTAGAAAAGCCTTACTTAACATAGAAGAAATAAATGTTGGATGCCAGAATGTAAGGAGAGGAAACACAGCCTTGCATTTTTCCTTGTATCCTAGGGTTTTCTGCCATTAGTGAATCCGTTCCCCCCTGCCTCATTATTTGGTTTTGTTGATGGGTTGAGTTGTTTGTTTGGGTTTTTTTCATTAGCTGGAAACAGACTCTCTTTTTGTTCGGCACCTATGGAGTTACAGTCCATGACAGAGGAGAAGGATAGTGGGGTATAGCCGATAACAATACCCTTGGTAGCAACTACTGCGGAAGTAGCAATGGTTTCTTGTCTTTCTTGAAGGTAAACTCCTGTAGCGATTTTTTCTACCTGTTCCTGTCGAGTGCAGCCAAAAGATGGCAGCATTTTATTCAGCATCGGAGTGTGAGCCTGGGGACTGCTCACAGGCTGCAACTCAACACCCTTTCTGAGAGGAAGCAAAAAAAAGTGCAACCTCTAATGGAATAGACAGCATTTCGTTATAATCCTTGCTGAATATTAACCGTGCCAAAATGTGCTTATACCACAAGTAAGAATAATTGCTACTGTATTTTTTCAGTAATTTAACTTAAAACTGTTTAACTATTGTTTTGAGAGATTGGAATCAGATATATTTTCCGCTTACTTTTGTGTCTCCCATCAACTCACAGCTGTAGTCAGTCCTGAAATTCAATCTATTAATTCTGGACATGTGAAAGATGTGGAAAATTTTGACAACTCCATAGGAGTTTTCTCTGCAGTGAAACCTATATAGATTTGTTTGTTTGTTTGTTTAATAATCACTTCCAGCAAACTTTCTATTCCCATGAGATGCAGATCAGCATTATTTCAGTCACATAAATGTAGAAAGTAAGGCAAATAGTTATCCAGCTTCTTAACTGGTGCCTCCTTGGCATCCTTTTCTTGGGTATCTGCATACATTTTTCCAAATGCCACAAAGCACTCCTGCAGGTGTGAAACACATTTGAAACCCCAGCCTGAAGTGACTCATGATGTACTAGAACTTTGTGTACATAATTGCCTTTGAATCTGGACCACATCATAAAGGGAACTCAAACCCTTGCAACTAGCTTTACAAAATAGGTAGCTTAGCTGACACTGTTAAACACATCCGGTTGTTTATATCTTAATTTGTAAAAAGAACAGTGAAGTCTTTTTTTTTTTTCCCCCAGGCTTTTTTTTCCCCCCAAGTTTATCAACACTAATGGTTTTGCTAAAGTCCTTGCAGTTACTTTTCAGATGGTATCTTGCAATCTCATGCAGGTAAATCAGTTAATCAATGCCTGGAATTCATATACTTCATTAGTGTACCTGGATTTAAGGGTATTAGTGTGCAATAGCTGTAACACTGCTGACACTTTGTCTTTAAAACCTCTCAGAGTCACTTGGCTAATTCAGATGAAGAAAATGTTCTTCTTAGGTCTGTTGTCTCTTTGCCTTGAGGCTCGAAAAGCCTCTTGGGTACTGATTGACATTTTGAGGCCTATCAGACTAATTAAGAGGGCTGAAATTTCGACTTGTAAATGCAGCCCTGGTGCTGTGTGCTGAATACTTCATCTCTGATGCCTGGTAGATGTGTGCAGTTGTTGATGTTGGATCAGTGCACCAGTGCCAGCTCTCAGCATGTGTGAGCACATGCCCGCACTTGCAGCAATGGCACTCAGATGAAAACTGTTCAAGCAGCCTGGAACTCATAGATTATCCATTACCGTCACAGCAGAGTCCCAACAGGGACCATGGGCAGCAAGTTGTCACCAGCACCATGCAGTAAATCTTTTCGTTTGCTGGTTTTCATCATCTTTTAACTCTATGGAAAAAAATGCTTTCAGCTTAAAACAAGGCAGGCTGTTTTGCACTGGAGAACAAAATTATTGCATGGAAATTTAAAGACTGTCAGCTGATCCAGACAGAGTGTGAGAGATCAGCCAAAGTTGCTTGCACTAACAAGCAATGAGTTTCAAGCTTTTAAGGAAATCATTTTACAAGATGCTACAAAAATAGGTCAGACTACCAAAAAGATTCTTCATACTTTATTGATAGCAGAACTTTATTAATATGATCACTGTGTGTAAGAGGCTCCTCAGCCCCTATTATCTGTAAAACTTGCTCAAGTTTACATGATCATTACATCTTGGCTATAGAGAAATTGAAAATAATCAAGGCAGGGGGGACCAGTGGTGTGAACAATCATTGTCCTGAGGAGCAGAAGAAATTAAGGGGACAAAAGAGAAAAATATCACTCATGCACAGAGCTTTGGCCCTGTGAGGTTAAGCAGTGAAACTCTGAGCTGCTGAGAGGATGCCAGGGAAAATAAGCAAGGTTATGAGTTCCAAAAGGGTTAATAAATCAAACACAACCAAAGAGATGTTAGAAAGTTTTCTAAGCCATCCATTGCTTTTAATTTGGTCATTTTTAACTGTCAAAGTAAATCTGAGAGTAGCTGTGTCTGCTAGTGACACTGAAATAACAGTCTCAGTGGAAATAAAGTCTTGGCACATGAAATGAGTTAATCCACTTGAACATATTTCTCAACACAGAAAATATTGTCTAGAGATTTATTTATGGGCAGTGAGCATAAGGAGTCTGTCCATTTGGCCAGCCAGAGCTTCCAGTGGGAATGGCAGTGAAGCTGAACATTAGGGTCATCAGATCTACAGCCGCAAATGGTCAGAAAGAAAGCAAAGCTCTGGATACACCTCTTTCTGCAAAGCCAAAGAAACACATTGTTCTTTCTGAAGACTGGAGAACTGTTCTTCTCCAGTGCGGTTTTTCTTCTGTTTGTAACCTAATTCCACCCTTTCCTGAGTATGAATCACTCCAGAGTTGATGGAGAACACATACACTCTTGATGCAGTTTGACAGAAGGTTTCTACACATATAGTTATTGGGAGTCTTCCCCAGGATCCACTGGCATGGCAGCAATCTGAGAAGGTAAGAAATGGAAAATAAAATTATTCTGAAACATTTTTCTATGCCACAGTCTTGTGCGCCTATGTGTATATATATATCTACTGAGTTCTATCATTTTGATTCGGACCCAAAGTCCTAAAAAAATGCCACTTGTAAAAAAAAACCCTTGGTATTTTTAGGTGCAATTCCAAGCCTGACACCAAAGCAACTGGACAGAAAAACTAAGGAACTAACTTATCCTTTCCCAGTTTTCATGTCACTCAGGTGTTTATTTAAGGACCTGATTTTCTTCCATCTAGAAAAAGAAACTAGGTTGATGCACTTTTTCTCATTCCCAAAGTTTTACAGTATATATTTCAATGGGTCATTTTGTGACAAGCACTTCTGCTTCATAAATACCTATATATACAGCCTCAGAACTACTGGAGAAAACTGACAGCTCTGAAAATTCATGAAAGTCAGTAGATTTAATCCAAGATTTTCAATGCTTACATAGTTTGTTTTTCATTTCCAGCCTATTGCACCTAGAGTATTTTCCCCACTAAAGCAGAAAGTGAGCCATGTTTATTTGTGTGAAATCTGAGTACAGGGTGCCATAGGCATTACAAAATTTCACTGTTCATTCTCTTTCTCCATTACCTCACCACTAATTATATTGGACTACCAAAGAAAGAGGTGTTACAATTCCACCTCAAAGTTCTACTGACTTCATTAGCAGCCTGAATATCCATCAAGGACAAGATTTCCAAGATTTCCATTTATCTTGAAGAATAATAGCTGCTTTCTCTTGGTCTTCTCAACAGGACTGACAGAAGAATGCAGTTTCTAATAAAAAGCGAAAGAGTACTGCTCCAGTTAAGTGATTGAGAAATAAAAGCTAGTAAAAACCTACCATAGATTGCTAAATTCCATCTGATTAGCAAGAGATTACATTTTCTTTTGCTGTCTCTCTGCATTTAGCTTTCCCCACAGTATTTGCATTAGCAGTACAGCTAAAATGGGAACTTAACCAAATTACATGGTTTCATTCATACATTTATATTAAGATGAACTTTCTATAAATTAGTCAGATGTACTCTTGATGATTTTGTGTGACTCTAGCTGCTAATTAAAAGTGGTGGTAGCCAGCAGAGCAGGGTGAGTTCACGTCTCCTGTGCTGATCAATATTCTCCTCCAGAAGCACTTTGTGCCTCCAAGCCTCTGCTGGAGTCATTGCTACCACTTCCATTGAACTGGGTGGGGGCAATCGAGCATGCTTGAAAAAAACAAAGTGTCCGTCCAAAGAAAGGCTTGGCAGGACTCAGGCTGCAACAGCCAAATGCATGACTCTGAGGCCTTTACTCCATATCCACCAAAACCAGAAGGTTTCCAAACTTGTGTGTGATGGGAAGTTGCTCAAGCCCTCTCTGGCTCTGCTTCTGCATCCATCCAGAGTGGTGCCTGTCAAGCAGTGAGTGGCTCACACTGTCTGGTGTCACAGAAGATTGCAGCCCTGCACAGAGTGCAGGGAAGAGCGGGGCACAGACACTGAGCTGCTTATCACACCAGCTGCACTGTCACAGCCTGGTTACAGCTGCACTGTCACAGCCTGGTTAGCACCCTGAGCCAGCCAGCCCTGGTCACTCCCCACTGCAATGCAGACATTCACAGGGAAGTCCCTTTTGCCTCAGTGCAAGATAGCTGTTCTCACCTGAACAAATTCAGCTGGAGGAGCCTTCATCCAAGCTGGAACTGTCCTTGCATTCCTGGATTTGTCCTTGAGGGCTTCTTTTCCACTTACATTGAATGGAGCACTGCTTAAAACAAAAGCAGAATTTCAAACCACTCCTCCATGAAATGTGCACTCTTCAAGCACCTTCTCTTCACTAGCCATGTTCCTCGTATTCCCTCTGCACCGAGGCAGAGTTCCAGTGGGAAGGTGGAGGTGTGTGGTGTGGTAGTTGTTGCCACCTTCCTTGGCAGTAGAGGGCTCAACTTCACTGTTAAACTGGAGCTTTTCACACCTTCCCTGTGATTCCTTTTTTGATAAATAAATACGGTTGAGCGAGGTCATGCCAGAAGCAGGTGAAAAATGTTCCTAGATCTGTATTTCCCCTTTTTCTTGCATGAGCTGTAGCTGCTGCCAGAGACACACTGGTCTGCTTTCATGTAATTTCATGCCCTGCTGGCAATGTCACCTATTTGGCAGCATCCTGCCACTGTGAAAAAGCAGGTCGTGCCAGGTGCTTGATGCTCACTCCAAGGCACAGCACAGACACACGTGCTGCTGCTCACAAACCTCCACGCCTCTGGCATCATATGGACAGTCAGAATATGGGTAACTCGCAGAATTCAGGGCAAAGAGAAAAGGAATACCAACACTTCCTCTTTTCTAAATTTGAAAAGAAAACTTTAGACATCCCTCAGTTCCTACGAATGACAGCAATAGGTGCCTGCAGTCTGTGTTTGTGTTCCATTTCACATCAAGGGTATGCCTTTGGAGGAATTATCCCAATTGTCACTACTTAACTGTATTTCACTTTACATTTTAGAGGGATCTCTCTTGCAGATGACAGGAAACCAAAAGACACACAGCCAGAGCATATCTAGCATGCCTAGTCCTCAGTAGCTCCCCGAAATGCAAATAGTGTGTAAATGAGGTACTCAAATCCAGCTGTTTCATTCTACAGGAATCTTCTCATTGCCCTCACTAACACAAAGCCAAAGCCAACTGCTCCCAGCCCTGACTGGGCACCTGAAACGTCTTCAGCCACACCAGAGCTCAACCTTTCCCACCATGCAGCTCTGTCCCTTTCTGTGGGTGAAACAGGTGCTGGACAGGGACTTCATACCTGGATTCTGCTGGAGCTAACCCTGCATAAGGAGAAGTTTTAGCCTGTAGAAATAAAATAAAATAAATGTTAGAAATGCCTTCATGCTGAAAAATTCTGGAAAATTCCCAAATGAAGAAGATGCTCTGTATGGAAAACAATCTTTATAGGAGCTGGTCATCTGATGCACACTGCATTTTAGTAGCTAAAGTTTTGTCCATAAACTAGGTTTTGGGATTATTCATGATGAAATAGAGGAGGCAAATTTTAGGAACCCTGTTTGGTCTTTACATTTCCAGTTTATCTTAATCTAAACAGTAAATCTCATAGCTTGTTGAAATAATATATGCTAAACCTATACGCCTTTTTGCTCAAAATCAGTAAAAAACCATGCATATTTGAAAATCTGATAGACTGTAGACATTTTTTCTCTTCTATATTAGAGCCAAAAGGATGTGTTGTTTCATTTTTTTTTAAAGTGCAATACAATACTACTGTTAATTTCTTCTGTCTAAAACAAGCCACCCTTAATTGAGTCATAAAATTTTCCCACTAAACTGTAGGAAACCATTTAGAATGTAAGATGATAAATAATGCTGTAGAGACAAAGAAAATCAATTACCAGTGCCAGAACCATCTGAAAATATCATTCTGGAATGACTCAACAACCTAATAGGTTCCATTTTCTGCTTTCCTCAGAAAACCTATTATTTCAGCTTCTCTCATAATGTGGTATAACTCAATCTTCAAACTGTTTGTTTTGGCCCTTTCAAAAGGCTGAGTAGACTTTAAGACTAGGCATCTGTGCATTTGATCTTATGCCAGCTTTCCTCTTTTGCATAAATGTTTGATCTTCCCATAAAATCTACCCCATTGAAGCAGTTTAACAGAGGAATTGTATCCTCCCTCAGCCTTTTCTTCACTAGACTATATAAACTATAGATATCTATCCTTCAGTGGCGTTTATCATGAATGTGGAACCTAAGAGCAGTATAGATGCATTCATGGGTTGCTGTGCCTGACCTGATGTCTCTCAGCTGGCACTATCACCCTTGTCAGATTAATTTCTGCTGTGTTCTTTTGACATAACACCTTTCCCAGAGTTTTGAAGCTTTCATCTTAAACAACTTGCAGTATCGACATGATAGCTTTGATATCTCACTTCCGTTCACCTTCCTGGCACCACCTGGAAGTGGAATATGGATGCAGATAGGGATAGGAATCAGAATGGAATGACATGAAACTGATATCTGAAATGAGACCAGAAGAGCACGCAGAGCTTCTGAAGTTCTGTGAACTCTCATCTCCTGTGAGAAACGTGTGAACACACATATTCTGTTCAAAAGTGCTGAACAGAAGGCTTTTTTACCATTTATCTCTGTCAATATGAACTTAATGCTTCAAACGTGCAATAAAAATGTGTCTGCACTGCGAAACACAGAAAAATTTACCAGGATCATGTAAATAAGAGCAGTGATAACAGATGCATAAATAAACATGATATCATAGCATTCAATTTTCATTTGGCAGCTGTCTCAAAAGCTACTCCTGTGGGAAAGTTATCACACATAACAAGTCTTTACTAACCCATATAAATAAATTTGTCTGGTTCGTAATTGCCTTGTTAGTGATGTAAGTTGGAAAACTGCCACCTCAGAGAGCAGACTTGGGCTCTCAGCCCTATTACAAAGTTTCTGGCTTTGCACTGAGGTGTGTGGTGGCTCTTGAAGTCAGAATCCATCCACGCACAGACCAACAGAAGGGGTTTGATGCCTGAAATTCACAGCAAGTCTCCTTCTGACTGTCTGATGTTTTCACAAAAAAAACCCTCAGTTTTCTGTACCATATCTTGAATGATAGTGAATTGTCTCAGATGATTACATACACATGAAATTGAGTGTATTTTTTTCAGTTAGCTGTCTCTGTTTAGAGTATTAGGTAGCTTTCTTCAAGACAATTCATGCAAATTGGTGTTGCAAATGCAACATCAAAAGATTCAACTGCAATAAACATGCCAACAGTATCAAACAATCGTATCAACAGTATGAGAACAGTGTAGAAAAGTGAGAAAAAGTAATAAATATAGAAAAACTGTCATGGCTTCTTTGTACTTCTATCATTTGTGGTCAGATTTTGCAGTTTTTGTATTTTACCCAAAAGCAAGCACTGTAGAAGAGAGTCTGTAAGTATGACCTCACATGAGGTGAGAAACTGAAATATTTAGGCTTTTGTCTCCTTGGGAAAGGAGGGAAAGGAACAGAGAAACTGCTGTGTTGCTGTGTTTCCTTGGTAAAAAGGCATAAGGGATGCATGAAGCTGCAGATTATGGGCTCTCATGGCACCATATACTCTTGAGCATATAGGAAATTGTGACTGGAGAAGAGATTGCTTGAAATTCATTTAAGAGAATTATAAAAGCCAGGAGCCAGGAAAGAGAGAGGAGGTCTCTTGTTATCTAGCAGAGGTAAGCTACATATTGATCTGGTTTTGAACAGTGAAAAACAAAGCCGGGACATCAGTTGAGAAAGATTGCAGAGTTTGGCACAAACATGCATCAGTCATTATTCAGGATCCTACCTTAGGGACACAACTCTAGTTAACACAGAGCTGTGTGAGGCTGGAGCTTTGGGAAGCTTTATTAGAGAAACAAATTCGAGAAGGTACTTCGAGCTCTCTCTCAGGAGATCACCTTTGCAGAACCTTGTGCAAACATACAGGAAGCCACAAAATATGAAGCGGCAAAAAAGGAAAAACAGACACTTTCAGCAAATACTAATTCATAACAAGTTCAGGAATAATTTTAAAATATTTTACCACTTTTAATCATTTCTTGTCTTCTTTCCTTTTCACTCAATTTTTTCATTATTTTGCTCTTCTTTTCTCTCCACTTCTGTCTTCACAGAATGAGCTTATTGGGAAGGTTCATTAGGGCAGTAAAAGCTGGTGGATACTCGTACTTTGTCATCTGTTAGAGCAAAGTCAGTATATGAAATCTTATGAAAGATAAGATCAGTCATTGCTGTCAGCTGTTACAAAGAACTTCCTACAAGGTTTCTCTTTCTAAATTAAAAGGAGTGCATAGAAGAAAGAGTGCAAGACAAAAAATATAGAGACAATTCCAGAAATGTAAAATAGATAGTAAAAGCTTATCAAACATTCCTAAATTCACTGGATACTCTTTGTCAAGTATCAAAAAGTCATACTTTGTAATTCATGTGGATGCTTATGCCCTAAGGGATCTATGTTCAGCTGAAATAAAAACAGATGCTAACTCAAATATAAACACTGGCATGAAGAGCACATGTTCTAAAAGCTAATTCTATCCTTTGCTTCTCCTTTAAGTATTGTAGCTGAGACCACAAGGGGCTCAGATTAAACATACGTATATTGGCTATTTATGCCGAGCTTGTCCTGTGGTGTTCTCTGCTCTGGCTACGACGCTTGCGGCACTCAAAAACCACCCCTTTAACTTGGAAGTTTAGGGTTAGCATGATAATCTACATGAGAGCACCCAGATAAGGTGGCACACTTCATCTGAGGAAAACTTTTATGGGGAAGTCGAAGAAAATGTCTTACAGGTAATCCTGCCAAGCTCAGCAAAGTATCTTGAGAAACTGGTTGGTGCAAAGGCATGTGCCCAGCTGACTGAGGAGAACTGCAGTGAATCATGGCAGTGGAGCTGGCTGAAGTTTAGATGCTGCCCAATTAGGCTTTGTAATTTGTAATGTTGTGAGTCAGTCACACAGACGATAGATGCCGCATCCAAAGCTGTGGCAGCTGTTCGAAACAAAGCCTTGGATGAATTTCTCTAGGTCTGTCACCCGCTATGATAAATTCAAGGCAGCTGAACCTGCACACATTCACTTGCAAGTGACAGCTGACATTTCCTAACACTATTACATGGAAAAACCATGACAGATGGACAATCTTGTCAGGAGCAGCATTTGCTCATTTGCTTTCTCTGTTACTGTGCTGAAATTCAAGATGACTTGAAAAAAAATAGCTGTATTAAAAATGTGCAAGTTGCAAAGCTGAACACTTCAGAAGTTTCTAAAGTGTCCTTATGGCCCCTTCTACATATGAACCACTATAAATCTTTAATTACATGCTCACACACTGTTTTGCACTGAACCTTGTCTTGGGCAGTAGCTGGATATTCAGTGTTTCTCTTTCTGTCATTCAGAGGGACCTGGTTTAGCACATTTTGCCCAAACTGAACACAGAAAATTGTACTTGATGACCTTGTGATGTTCCCACCATTGTCACTGAGAGTGACTAAGAATGACATAAGTCTTAACCTTGTTTCAATGATCCTTTTCCTTATTTAGGTATTCCTTATTTAAAATGGGCTACAGGCAGTGTGACCAAAGCTGGCAAGTGTCCATCCACTGCAAGAGTCTAACTTGAGAATGATCTTTTTTTATAATATTTTATTATCGAGCACAACCCACCCTTTCACCCCTCGCTGGTGAAAGGTACTGCTGGTACAGTTAATGTGTCCTGTCTCCTGTGCTGTGGTTCCCAGGACACTTCAATTATGCTTTGTGAGACTGGCTTAATGTATTATCTTGTACCAATTAACGTCAATAGCTTGTCAATAGCAGTTAGAAGTTGCGACTTCCATAATTCATTTAAGAGTCTTCTCAACAGTGCTTTGCACAAGGTCTGCATCATGTCCCTCTTCAGAAGTTGATGTCTTAATGGCATCTTCTATGAAGGGCTAAGAAGTAAATGTAAACTGACTTTTCATGGCTGTCGCCCTCCAGAATGGCAGCAAAGAAAAGCAAGCATGGTATACTTCGTTGCCACTGCCTGTGCCAGATCTGCTACGGACATGTGTAATCCCACAATGTCAGAGTCTTGTTTTGACAGTAAAAAATGTTTTCACAGGGTGCTTTGCCACACGCTCACTATTAGTCTTAACTGAAATTTAAAATTTCTGGTTTGGAAATTCTGAAAATCAAAATTAAATATAATCTGAATGTTAGCCAACATTTTAAACTTAAATGGCTAAAAATTTTCTCTTACTCGCATATGGTAGGACAGTCTCATGAAAGAAAACATAGTGAACATTGTGAAGCACAGCTTCTTCTGAAGATGGAATTCTTCATTTTACATTCCTACAGAGCATGCTGCCTGGAGTACCAACACTTTCCGTGCTGCACCATCAGAGAGGAGAGAACACGACATGAAGTCCAGAACTGAGCCTGCCCAGACCCCGGCCTTCTAAGCACAACTTCCCAAAGGAGCTATGATTTCTGTTCTACTTAAACTCAGACACCTGGAGGTGGAGATCACTTATTCAAACACAGTATTGTATTTCAACTTTCCTGCTAGAATCCTGAAGCATTCCACCAAGAAACTTTAGCCTTACTATAATCTTTTCAACTTTGCATTTTCTATTGATTCTTTTCAAAAGAAATTACCCTCCTGTTATTAATATTTATTATCTTTCATTTGCATGTTTCTCTTGTGTTTTTTTCTTGTAAAAAAATCTAGTATAGTATCCTTTCTCAATTCCCCAAGAAACTCCACTACCTTCTGAGTACATCTGTTTTTCCCATTCCTTTCCTTCCCTGTTTTTGCATACCAAAGCCTGTGAGCCTTTGAATGAATTAAATGACATATGTGAAGGTTTTGTTCTCTCCTTGAGGTTTCTGGCATAAAGAGTACTGTATACTTTAATTTAAAAGAACTCGTACTCTTTATTTCCAGGTGTTTTTTTAAGTACTCAACTGCAGTTTGAGGAGGAAAGTCAGACAAGAAATCAGGGGCAATTTGGTGTTGTCTGACAGTGGTTGAACATGAGCCAGACAAGTGCCCAGGTGGCCAAGAAGGCCAATGTCACCCTGGCCTGTACCAGCAACAGTGTGGCCAGCAGGACCAGGGCACTGATGCCCCTGTGCTCAGCACTGGTGAGGCCACACCTCAAATCCCGTGTTCAGTTCTGGGCCCCTCATGACAGGAAAGACACTGAGGTGCTGAAGTGTGTTCAGAGAACAGTGGAGCCAGTGAAGGATCTGGAGCACAAGTCTTATGCGGAGTGTGTGAGGGAACCGTGGGGTTTTTTGCAGGTTTTAAAGCGATGTTGACCTTTAAGTCAGGTGTGTGATTGGCACAAATTTCCGACCTCAGTTTGAAAAATGCCACAAACTGGGCTTCTTGCTGTGGTTTTTATCAAATTAGCATCCTTGTTTGAGCTATCAAATTCATGCTCCACACTTCTGTGTCTCATTCAGAGAAATTTTCACAGTATTTAATTTGGTAAGTACTTGGAGATCTACCCCTCTTAAAAGAAAAGCCCTAACTAGGAAATAATTGTCAAAACACCCACCTTTTCCTGTACAGAAGGCAACACTCTGGAGCTGTCTTTGCAGGTATTTTTACAACTTCTAACAAAGGGCTGCATGGATACAACCCCACAGGAGTGTTCCCTAAAACTATAACTTAGAAAGGACTATGCTTAAATTAACTAAGCTGAAGATGGCTTCAACATTTAAAAAGCTTAAGGACCCTAGGAGGCTCAGTGGCATCACAGTGTCCATTTGTGCCCTGCCTGTATTCACAAAATGAGACTTCTTAACATGTGAACACTGATCACCTTATTTTCTTCTTTACTGTCTCAGCATCGTGGAACAGTTTTAGCAGTTTTGAACCTTTTCTTTTTCTTTGAGTGAAAACCAGAGATTTAGACAAATTGCTGGAGTCTGTGGGGCATGCCTTCAACCTAGTTGGCTAGAAGAAAAGTCAAGCAACAGCTAGAAAGTGGCCATTTTATTTTTCATTTTGTAGTACTGATTGGGGAAAAAGTGATAAGAATTATGCCAGTAAACATAAAGGGAAAAGGCAAAACATTACCAAGAATCTTCTCTTCAATATTAAAAAGAAAAGAATGTTATCTATCCATTTGCTAGGGAAGCAAAGCCTTAATATGAGTTGTCAGGATCACTGTCCATGAAGGCAAAAGGTGTATCATGGAGTGATGGAATGGAGGTGTTAAAGGGAGATTGACAAGCTGGACAAGAAGGTGAGAATTGGGGTATCATACCAGTCCCAGTGAGTGAACTGGGCACCTACAGAGGTCAAATGGAGAGCAGGAAAAGCTGGGACTGCAAAAGAGGGAGAAGAGGTGAGGAATAACACTGGAGAGGGGCTGAAGAGAAGACATCAGGAAGAACTGGGACGGACTGAGACAACGGTGTAGACAAGGAAACACAAGAAGCTGAGATAGCTTCTGAAGGTGCTGGTGAAAGGAAGAAAGAATAAAATAAGAAAATGAGTATGTGTGACAGAGGGGGCAGAAAGCACCTGAGAAGTGATAGGGCACCTGAAAAAGAACTGTCTACAGGAGGACACAATAGCTGGGAGGAGTAGAGTAGAGGAGCTAGAGGAAATAAGACTGGAGCTGGATGGACAAGAAGAGCAGTATGGTCAGGAGAAGAGAAGGGCATGGTGGAAAGGAATCAGCAGTGGAATACCTGGATAACAGAGCACCTTCAGGTAAAATCTAGAGCTGGGCTGTGACTAGAGCATGTCCTGTCTCCTGTCAGGTGAGTGCATGTGGATTGCCTTCACTGAAAGCCAAGATGTGATGGACAAATCAGGGCAAAGCCATGTCCAACAGGAGGCTACTCCTTAGCTGGGTGAACCCCTGGATCCAGGCATTTGGAAGTATTCCAAGATCCACCCTTTAAATGCAGTCTCTCTAGGTTCAAATGACCAAAGTCCCTGTTGTCAATCTGAAGGCTCAAAACTGTGTTGCTGCCACAGGTGAGTAGAAAAACTTAGTAGAAAGAGGTAAAATATACTGATTGTTTTCTGAGAACATGATTGTTATGGCAGTCAAATATCTTCAAGTAATCTAACCTTATGACAAAATGAATGCCACTTGTGCAAACTCATTTTGAGTCCCTTGTACTGTGAACAAAATCTTAAAAACTTATTATGGTAAATGTTTGTATCATAATTATGGAAAGTGTGTAGTGCATTCATAGTGATGAGGTTTCAGAGTGCTCAGTTCAGCCAGATCTAAAGGGCTGATATTTTTGAATGCAATTTTCTATTTAGTTTGCTTTTAAACACAGAATTCAGCTACACCTCAGTACATCACCTTGGAAGAACAAAGGCATGAGTTCACAGCACCCAAATTGTGTTGTTACACTGCTTGTCTCTGCTGTCTGGCTACCTTTGTTTAAAACTGAAAGTGGAACATGGTTTTCGAGGATCAGTAGGTTCAGTGAATAATTTGAAACTCAGTGTGATAAGAAGCTCTAAAAGGAACACATTATTCCAGCTACTTGGATCACAGTCAACGACACTCCTGAGTGCTCCTCAGAGGAACTCATAACCATAGAGCACACAAAACCACCCAGCTGCACCTATTTTAGTTATTTCCTGGCTTCTCAGGAGGGCAATTTTTTGCATTTGAAAGATTTTGATTTAGACAAGAGGTCAGTGCCTATTGTCTCAATTTAGACATTAAGTGGTAACGTAGGTGCTGAATGAGGCATAACCAGGCAATAGCCACAGTTCCTGTTAGTATGTAAAGTGCATCCTGGTGTGATAGAGGCACACAAGACAGTAAGAAATGAGCTCAGCAACATCAGTACCTGCAAGCAAATGCCAAGTTTGAACTCTGGCACGGTGGTTCCCCAAGAAAAGGTAAAAACTGAGCCTGAAGCACTTTGCAGAAATAGACTTATCACTTGGTTAAAAACTATGAATTCAATGGATAACCTGGAGCAACCACTCATAAGCAGCCACTGTTCCATTTTTCTGCCCAGACTTTTCTCAGCAGCAGATCAATCAGCCTAGGCTAACTGAGGCAGAAATTATTGTTTTTAACAAAATCCAGCTGGACAGGCTGTGCAACCACTTGCTGACAGTGAATTTAGTTGCAAAAGTAAGCAGAGAGAGTTTCTGTCGTGCCCTGCCTGTGCTAACACAGAAAAACCTTACACCACTCTGCTGACGCAGGTGACACGGTCATTGCACACAAATGTGTCCATAACCTTCCACACATTCCTTCTGAAGTCTGGCTGCCACAGGGACTCCAACCCTAAACTTCTTCCTTTTAGTAGAACATGTTTTTCAAGATTTATGGAAGAAAATCTTACCTCTGCATGTATAAATAATCTGAGGGATGAACACATTCTTCCATGCCTTGTGCTCCTCTGGAAATGAAAATAGAAATAAAGTACTTCAAATGTATTTCTGTACACTCCTGTATGATCTTCTCAAAAATGGCCACCATTATTTTCCAGTTTCCCTGTACTGAGACTATTAAAAATAATTGTAAGATAAGTTATACTGACAATTCAAGATGTGCTCTTAAAAGTGTTTTCTTTTTCCCCAAAATTTCTGTTATCTTTATTTTGTAAAACTTTCTGGGTAAAAGAAAGCATCAATAGCTATTTCAATCTAGATCAGAGTTCCGTCCATTGACCCAACATACAAACCTACTAGTAGCACTGATTCTTTGCCAGTACCCATGTAGGAAAAAAGGGAAGACCCTGAACATTTTCAGCAGTAGTAAGGGGCCTTGGAATGAGCCTTGTACGTAGGAGAAGAACAATTTACTCATGGATTAACCAGAAACGTGCAGTGTTTACCAAGTGTGAACTTGTGTCTGTCAGATACTTGCATGGACTCATTTCTGTTCTTGACATACTTGTTCCACTGCTTTCATAGATTGTAAGAATTCTCAGTAAAGATTATGCTTTCTTAGAGGGATAGGCAGCTGTATAGAAATGAGTTTAAAGTTGTTCTGGAAAAAAAATTATTTAAAACAAGTGCATTGTGAGGGAAACAAAGAATCTTGTTAAAATATACTCATGAAATATCATCATGCTTTATGTGACTATTGGAAAGTATTTAAATTCAGAAGAATATCAGTAATACAACTTTTTGTGAGAGAAATGGGGGAAAGATTACTTTCAGGCAGAAGGAGAAACAGATATGAATTAAAATCTGCAGTTGAGAGTAATAGGCTATTAAACTATCTTGTGCACAGATACAACCTGAAGGCAAGGCCTAGAGGTTAGAAATTGGAGTTCTTTCAAGACCTTGTTTTGCTGACACCGTAAACAGACTAATCGATATGTCAGAAAGCAGCAGCAAGGCCATGGGATGTCAAAAAAAAAAAAAAAAAGAGTGATTTTTATTCCCTAGGAGAACAACTTTAGACATCTGAAGATGTTTACCAGTTTCTATGGAGTCTGAGGATTATACCCGAGAGGGAGAATTAGCAGTTACTATTTGAGAACAGGCTCTGGGGACACAAAAAATCAAGTCGCATATGTGAAATGGAAAAGATTCCCATTGCATTTATTAACTATTTAGGCACTGTCACAGATGTGAAATGGAAAAGATTCCCATTGCATTTATTAACTATTTAAGTACTGTCAAGCATGGATGTAGATGCAGGTTAGTGGCGTAATATGGGGTTGGCATCCCCAGAGAGAGGACTTTGGATCCTGCCACCAGGCAGGTGAAAATCATCTCTCTGAGATCAAAATGCCCCAGAAAAGTTATTTATAACTTCATTTTTATCCTATAAAAGAGATTGGTGACTCAGGTTGTTCTGTGAGATGATTTATGATCTACTCTAACTGGAAGACAGAAATATTCTTTATATATATGCAACAGACTCTTAAGGCAGGAGCTGAGCTCCCTTTTCAATATCTTTTCCTGCTGTTAGACAGGACATAGGCTGTGCATTTAATTTCTGCTGAATTAATACCACGATGTGGATTACATCAGACTTCTCTTTAAGAGCTATTTGGTGTCAGAACATTAATTCATTTTAAATATACAGGAACTGACGCAGACAAGACAGGTTTTTTCTCTGCTAGGAAAAAGAAAGCAAAGTTGGTAAGAGGAACTGAACCAAAGTAATGTCATTATTACAGGAGAATTAATGAGACATGCAGGACAAACCACAGACAAAACGATAAAGGACTAGCAGACTGGATAGAGAATTGTCAGTTATAGATGTAACTTGGCTAGCAGTTGAAGAAAATGATGAAAAGCTGAGTGCATTTTGCTTTAAAAAACAGATCTAATATTAATATATTTTCAACCCCTGTCACACACTTTCCAGGGTTTATTTTGTAATGGGCAGAGACAGTGTGATGCAACCTGACAATGTGCACAATGCCTGAAAAAACGCAGTATGTCAATGGCAAGGCATCCCATCGAAACTAGAGACAAGAATCTGCAACGGGTTGTTTATGTGACTCTGCTTGCTCCATTAAGGAGTGTGCTGCAGGGGATGTACTCATTATAGTTTTGCCTTAAAAGATGTAGAATTAATTGGAGGAAAAGGAGAGACTGAAGACCTTTAGTACCTAGAGATTGCATCAGGATCAGTCTCTAAATCAGTCCCTAAAATGTTGTCAAACAGCATGAACTACAGATGGGGGGATGATATGAGAAATGCACAACTGGAAATCAAAGTTGCCGCTTTGGCCACCTTTGCACTGCCAAATTCTACAGTGTTTAGTGCTTCTGTGAGCTGCCTGAAATGTCATTGGATGAACAGCTTCCATTTCTTGAAAGCCTGTTTTTTGCTTGGGCCAGCTCTTGGTAGAACATCAATACAGCAGAATGAGAAATCATTCTTTAAAATGCACTGATTTTCTCAGACAGGAAATGCAGCAACCTGAAGCAAATAATGTAAAGCACAGTAGTACTGGAAATCGAGGCACTAACTTAGCCCCCAAACTCCTGCAGAAAACCTGGCATTTTGGTGCTGTAGTCACAGAAAAAGCTTGATTAGGTCTAAGCAACAGGATATAAGGTGGTACTTGAAAAAAATGTTTCTTGCATACTCTCATTGCCAAATCTCCATAATGCTCACCCCAAAATACTAATCCTGGAGTTGCAGAGCTCATAAGAAATATTCTCTAGCTGTGCACAGAGGCGAGTATGTGCCAGAGCCATGACTCTGCTGTGACACAGGGAATAAATTTGACCATGGATAAACTGCAGTAGAAAGCTGATTCCCACAGGGGTGCATGATATAATGAATCAGCTGGCTCTGGGCTCTGTGGAGCACCCATCTCCATCGTGCTCCTGGTTACAAACACCCACTCTTTCCTTTGCAATCATCACAATTAAAATAACACAATGCAGCTTTACATCTTTTTTAAAGGAACTGAGATTCTTTTCCTCCAAAGACAGATTTTCCCTCTTCCCTTGTACTGAGCTGTTCAAATGTGGTTTGGCTCACAGGAGCAGAGCACAGCCCAGAGGCAGGTCTTGTCAAAGTTGGGTTTACAGGAGGTGGGAAGAAAGGTACCTGCTCAGCAGAGTTAGCAGTAATATCTGAGAGCAGAATGGTTGTTTTGTTGCCCACACCCCTGCTGTGATAGCTGCCTGCTTGTATGAGTTTAGCTATATGCACACAGTTCTCTGAGGTATAGAAAATTTAATCTATTGTTACTGTTCATGTGCTCTTATGGCACATTTGGAGGCAATTCTGCTTAGAACTGCTTAGATAAAGCCAGCTGCATTTGATGGAGATTACAGAAAAAAAATCCTCTGTAACACTTTCAAAATAAGGCTATGTTTTTTATTGCTTATGCTTGGTTACTTTTAACATTTCTTACAATGTAATGGAATTAGAAAAAGAAAAGTTTATGCCTTGTAATTTCAACTCTCAGACACTTCGAAGGGAATTAAAGCTAAAAGCATATCCAGGAGGATCTTGTCAGAGAAGGGGACTGGGATGAAGAGGAAACAGATGTGCGGTGGTTATACATTGTCCCATGTTTCCCAGTGATATACAGTTGTATCAGAAAACTGCTCAGAGATCATAAATGCTTATTTCATCAGTATGCAACACTGAAAGCGTGGCTACATTATAATGAGCCACTAGGGAGTGCTGGAGGAAAACTCAATATCTAAGAATATAATAGAGTTTTCCCTATCACAACAGTACCATATCTTGCCCTTTAGTTTTAGACTTTCTCTTTTTTTTTTCCTTTTCCCAGAGTCTGGATTAATTAGCTAGACACTAATTACCTGAGCCATTTCCTGCACAGCCATAAATGGGTAATGTATTGCTCCCTCAGAACTGCACTGCTGTAACACATCTGTCATTTACAATGACTGCAATTGCAAAAAAACATTGCAGATATTATTGTTATGACACCCCAGTTTATAATCAATTGGTTGTTCTGGTTTTCTACATTTGAAAGCCTATCAGGTAGAGGACATCTTTATAGAAAAGAGATTTATCTACATAAGTACTAATTGTTTTGATGCAAATATCAGTAACAGGCCAACAGTGTGGCATTATCTTCCGCTTCATTTGTTTCAGAGGTCATTCATCAGGCATACATCTTCAAATGCATATCTTTCATGTCCTGGAACTGCCTGGCTTTCGATCTTAAAACTAATTGTGTGTTTTAGCTGGTTACTCAGATGCAACAAGGAATATTTTAAGATTTTATTGCCTCTCCTTATCTTTTAAATCTTACAGCTCCTTGGTAGTTTTTCAGGACAAAGAGAAAGCAGTTTTCGTCAAGGTGAGTGCAATGAATAAACCTGGGCACAGTGGTTCCTAGACTGAGTACGCACTGCCATCAGCTGAGGGAGAGCATTGCTTCTGTCCAACTGCTCATGCCAACCCCAGCTCACCCTCTGAGCCCACACACAGCGTCTGCCATGCTGGTAATCCTTACCAGGCATGTGTGCTGCCCTGAAAGCTCAGCCCCATCTCTCTGATCCCCTCTAGGCTGCTCCACTGTAGGCATCTGTAGGGACAGAAGCACACTCAGAATAAAATGCCTCTTTCCTTTAAAGGTTCTAGTGCATTGCTCAATTATCGAGTGGGGAAAATCAGAAGCAGTGCAGGGCCATCAACTGTTGATGTGCAATTTTTCCTGACAGAAGAGAGCCTTAGAAACTTTTAGAGGTATTTTCATTCACACAAATGTTCTCTAATTTTCTAGGTTTTATCTAAGCAATTCAAATCAACTTTCAATATCACTACCCAAGCATAAGAACACTTGTTTGGAGTTATTAGCACAGCCTGAGAATAAGCCTAATGAAATCTATGAAGATTGACCTGTTTTAAACTGAAATGTCATTTCATTTTATTTGGAAATGGACTTTGTCAAATGCATATGTTTATTGACATGATATTAATTAAGTTCTGGGGGGAAGTCCTGTGTTTTTCCTAGTAACTAAAATGAGAGTTTTGCAGTGGCATTCAGTGAGACCACAGTTTTGCAAGTGGTACCAAGTAGATAAAAATACAAAGAACAGCATGGCAGAGAACTTAGATGGTTTAATTATAGCCCCCAAATGAGGCAAAATACACTGCAATGACTCTATTTCATTGACAGTCATGGGCATATTGTTTTTTTAATTCTTGAGTCTACAACATAAGCCTAGGAGAACTAATGGACTAAAAAATAATTAAATGAATGTTTAAAGTATAATTTAATATTTTCACATGGAAAAGTCCTGCTTTGTGGGGGATTAACAATAGATAACAAGTATTTGTTCTCTAATTGTCACTGGCCTCCAAATGCACAATAAGGCTTTGATTTTGTTCAGTGCATGTGGTTTCAGTTTTCAGAATTTTTATACATGATATTTCTGGAAGACGTGTGTGGGCAAAGGACCGTGCCCTCACACATTTCACACAAAACACATTTCTTTGTCTCACTGGCAGGCGATTGTTTCATGTTGGTTACAGCTACTAAGGATGCTCCAGCTCCTTCACGTGTGGAAACATTTTTCCAGGCAGTGGCTGCTGGCACCCAGGACTAAGTCCTCTCCTTAGATGAATTTAAACACTTGGGCAGAGCAGCTTGAGAGCCTCCTCTTGTCTTTTCTTTCTCTCCATGCCCCATGAAGCCTAGGAAGCAAACTCATATGGTAGTGGCTGTGCTGCAGAAGTCAACATTCGGACTCACATAAAAGGAGTGGAAGATGCAAAAAGAAAGCAGAAGTACAAGACAGCCTATGAATGTGAAGAAGGCAAAATCTGCAGCATAGAGTTCGTGTCTCCCTGTAACAGAAGGTGGAGTAGCTTCTTATATGTGGCTGGGAACTATGAGCTTCTGTAACTCAGATCCTGCCATCTTTGAAATCTGCTTCACCTTATTTTCACATTTTTCCAGCCATTCTTGCTGTCAGGTTTGTGACCAGCTGTCCTTCCCAGTCTGGTTCTCACCAGCCTGTTCTGCAGCCTCTAGCTTCTGTTCTGTTGCCTGTGGCCCCAAACTGTAACCTCCCACTCATTGCCATCTGCAGTCTGCAGTTTATGGAAACAGGCGGGATGCTGGGGTTCCTGAGAGAGAGTCCAGTCCTGGACATGCAGAGGCTCATTACAACTTATGCATCACTTGAATACAGGTATTGACTGAAGGGTAAGAATAGATCAAGGTTTAAACCTAACCCAGGACTATACAAGTGAAGACTGTGGCACACAAGGGGATTGCCTTGGTTATTTTTGATAGCTGACAATCTAAAAGAGCACTGCTTTCCTGTATGTCCCATGTCAGGTCCTAAGGCATCTTAGATGACTCCAGGGTCCTACACATGGCCAACAAACTAAGACCCTAACACAGAGAGTCAATGGAGATGACATCAGATGAGTAAACATGAGGTTTACTTCAGAATTAATTGAATCATGCTCCAGGCTACACTGGCCAGACTGGCCAGATCTCTCCATAAGGAGAGATCCAAACCAAGGAGCTTGCAGCTGCCCTGCACAGAGGTTATTACAGAAAAATGTGTTAATCTCAAACCAATCCCACCAAAGGGATCTCTGCAAACTGTGCTACCTGCAGTTATGCTTTGAGCTGGGACATCACAGTCCCATCATGTCCATCCTGTGGTGTGCCGTGCCCCCGGCTGTCCCAGCAGTGGCACTAGGCAGAGATGTGATGCAGTCCTTTGGAAGTCAAGCTAGTACAGAAGTTATGTCATTTAGCTGTTTTCAACTTTTATCACAACTTTAGGCTTCTCTGCCTTTATACCTTGAAATTAACTATCCAGTTGTTAGGCACCAGGTAATTCACTTGGCTTTGCTAGTTCTGTTGATACTAGAATTGCAATCAGCTCTGCAAACAGCTGGAATCAGGATGAGATGTGAATTTCTAGGCTCTGGAAGTAAATTTTTAGCATGTGGATTCTTGTAGGGCTGTGCATGACACAAGTGTTAGCTAGGAAATGAGGTAACACATAATGGTTCAGAAGTGCAGTGGTGGAACATGAATGCTACTCTATACAATACAGAGCAACAGGATGGTGTTAAATATAATCATAATGGCACTTAGTGAAATAAACCATTAAATGTTAGATCAGATTTCAAGTGCTTCAGGATGGCAAGCTGCCACCATAAACACCTGGCATTAAAGCATTTTATAAAAATATTGAAAGACAATTTTTATAAATGATGAATAATGAATTAAATTAATAGAAAGTCAGCCCATGACACAGAGTTTCCTATTCCATGCAGTATTTCCATGCAATCAGGACCACAAATGAAAGTTCTCCACAAACCAAATGAGAAACATGAATAACTTTGGTGATGGTTTCCTTTGACCTATCAGTACAAGTGCTGTCAAGCATATTTCAGTTGCAAATTGCAAGTCTGTAAAGAAAGAAATTCTACTACATGTGACAATGAAACAGTGCTGTACACTTTAACAGTCAAAGGATTTATTTCCTCTCTATCTAAGAGCACTCCTACAAACATTGTCTATAATCCTCCTGCTTTGGGGACCTACATTTGATGGGATAATCCCATAATGCATTTGTCCAGCCATGTGATGTCCATACTCTCAGGCTTAATTTATGTAAGACTTTTTTATCCAGATCCTGTTCAAATGTGTGAACCAAAAGATTATGTGTAAATATATGTATATATAAAATATATTTCAGTCATGCTTGAAGTATGCTGAGTTTAGGACTGTTGAGTTTAGGAGAATGCTTTTTATTTCTGACTTCTCATGTTAGATTAGGAAAGTAGTGGTGCCTCCATGAGAAAAGCATTTTGACATTAATATCCAAACACAATATTACTGTTTTCACTTTTCATAAAATTATCAGACTTTTGGACTTGGTTTTCCATGGGAACAATCACTGTCAGTATTTTAAGGCTGATAGGGATTATAGCATGCAGGCAATTGTTAGGAATTTACTGAGAAACAAAACCAGCCACCATAGCAGATAATGGTTACATTCAATGCTCCATTCTGGGTCATCTTGAGAGATTAAAAAGCACTGGGCTCACCTCCTGTGTAGGTACCTGTGCAAACAGCAGTATCCTGGAGGGCTGCTCCAGCCCCTAAGGATGAGGGATCCTTCACACATGCACCATCAGTCCTGCCCCCTGTACACAGGCAGCAGTTTCTGTGTGTCGGGCGTTGTCAGTGGCCCACGAAGGGAGAACAAAGCTCTGTAGCAGTGAGATTAGTGAGCTGGGTGCAATGGGACAGCAGAGATCGATTAAGATCAATAATAAGTACAGTGTCCCATGCAAGAAGCAAGAATGCACGAGTCAGCAATACAAATTACAGAATTTGGTGGTAGGATTCCCTTATGCTAACACTTTGTTTTCTCTGGGTGCCTAATGCCCCATTGATTTTCATTGTCATTCTTAGTCTGTGTGTACATAACACTGAACAGTGAGGGGCTTGTCTTCACTGGAGTACCTGGGTGCTATGGAAACACAGCTCAGTGTAAACCCAAAACTGCAAATTTCTTGCTGTTGATAGAAGAGCTGTGGTCCTCATTTGCAATAGTATTCAAACAGTACAGAACATATTATCTTACTGAGAAAATATTATCTTGTCTAACCATAGAATCTTCTGGCTCAGTGATCCTGCAGGGTTTGCTATATGAATAGCCACTCTTATACAGTCCCTGCTCTAATTGTTTTGATTCTTTCCTTTGCTCTGACATAGAGCCATCTTCCAAAAGCAAAAACCAACCTCCTTCATGCTCTCCCAGGCTAAAGTACTTGTCCAAGTAATTCCCAATCTTAAATAGTTGAAATATAGTCTCTGCCATAAAATTCATATCAAAGAACTCAGTTTGTCTTTTGTCTCTTCCTGATTCAAGCGTACCGTGATAGTTTATTGTGGTTTGTTGGTAGAATTCTTAGATATATTTTCTGTGTGTAAAAACAAAAAAGAAAAATAAACATGACTATACATTTTATAAGAGAACGCAATAGCCATTTCAATATAAATAAGCTATTTTTTACATATCAAAGAGAAAACATGAACAATATTAACACAGTCCAACAGAAGCAATGTTACTTTGTTCAAGCTATTATCATTACCAGAAGTATAATAAAACTCCTGCCTGAATAAACAAACTACTTATTTTTCTCATCCTGAAAACACTATATTTTCTGCTCTATAGGCTACTTTCAGAAACACTTCCTGTGTGTTCTAAACCAGTTCCATCTTCTTGCTTCATCTTCAGAAAACATCATGCTCAACAGCAGAGTGAGGCATAAGATTAAAGATGACATTGATGCCTTAGGATTTTAGCTTTTATATTTTCATATGTTTGTAATCCTGCAATTCTTTAGTGTGTAACTCTGAGCTCCATATAGAGTGTTAGCTACTGCTTTTCCCATTTTTGTCAGACACAACAATTCCTCTCTGGGCCTGAGAATCAAGGACACCTCACTGTTTCAGACCCCGAGAAATGGAAACAAAAGTGAGTTGGGGGGGAGCAAACTAAGAGAATGGGACTCCACTGCCTGAAGCTGTAATTGAGCAATTAACCTCTGATATGCAAATAGACAAAACTTCTATCTGTCTGAAAAACATGTGACTGTTGTCCATTGTGGGTGTAGTCTCTGCAAGACTCCTGCACTGCCCAAGGTGTACCCTGTGAAGGCCTTTCAATAAATCCCTACCCTTTATCCTTTCACTCTGTCTAGCCTCTGCTCTAGGTCAGCCTCTACAAGGCATCAACATGTTGCTTCAAAGCCTGTGCTCTCCATGCTTGCCTCTCCATCACAGTCAAAGTGCATTAAAGTGCTCCTGGTTCCTGGAAATGATGCCAGTGGTAACACTGCAGTCTCTGAGACTCCTCAGAGGGCTGGGTGGGGATGAGGTGCTCCCACCCCAGGTCAAGGAAGCATCAGTTGGCCATTCTGCAGGGAGGTCCTGGTAGAGACATCCTGCCAACCTCGTCCCAGGCAATATGAAAACTTTCACATGACCAGGAGAAGAGTGAGTGGGAATGAGGAAGGCAGACAGCAGGAGGGGCCCTGCCCCCAGGAGGGGCAAAAGGAGGATCCACCCCATCCCCACCATGGGTGATGCAGAGAAAAGGGGCTGCTCTCTCTTTTAAGGAGGTACCCAACAGTGTCAGAGGCACCCACTGCACTGGCACAGAGCTAATTACATTGTGGAGGGCAGAGGCATGAAATACCTGAAATTTCCTTACAAAAAAAAGTTTTTTCCAGAAGAATTTACCATTTTGTGTTTACTCTGCTCCACTAAGCAAACTTCATTTGATAAAGTCTGGGGAAGCTTCAGAGTTTTATTTTTTTTAAGTAACATTCCTCCAGTCCCCATGTGCACAGGCTCAGAGACTGCTGGCACAAAGCGATGGGTAGAAAGGGGGAATTGCTGAATCCATTAGATATTGTTCACACTGACACTGTTACAAGAACTATACTAATGATTTTCAGAGGAGGCAGAAAGATGGCTTTTATCCTGAGGAATATAAGACAGCATAATTTCATCGGCGTTGCTTCTCTGCTATAGATGGAGAATTAAACAACTTCATCTTGTGCTGTTTGCACTACAAAGCTGTACGTGGAAATTAGTGTAGTGCTAAAACAAGGCCTATGAAAATAAGCAGATATGCCAGTCATTGCACTGTTCATCCTAATGCATCCGAGAGTTGGATGTCTTTTGATCTGATACTTTAACACACCAAGCTTGGGTGGGGTTTGTGGTTACAGGAAAAGACATAAAACCGCAGATCACAAAAGAATTGATTCGGAAGGAGGCTGAGTTTCAGCGTCTGGCCGACACGTCTGTATATGGACAGTTTTACAGTTAAGGGAAGGCTTTTATCGCAGTTGTCTTTAACCACCTGCCTTACCTGCTCAGCTCCATTCAGTAATTGACCTACCTTCACAGTAGCTAGAAAGACAACATTTCCAGGTTCAGCTACTTGTCTTGTGATGAATTACTCTGCAAAGTAGCCATATTCTAGATGACTATGCTCTTACAAAGAGCAGCCTGTTTTTCAGGCGAGTGGGATGAATCCCACCTAGAACACCTAAGTTAGTTGTAGCCAACAAGGGATCTTCTATGGATTCTAGTGAGGACTGCTCCACCATCCAAATACCTGAAAAACTTCTTTTTGTATCTGGCTTAAAAATATGGATGTATTCTTACAAATTCGAAAGTTGATACTAAAGCTATCACTTGGTAGGATAAGTCTCTAATGGCAAGCAGAACTGGAAACAAGATGAATCAGATATGAAGTAAAAATATCCTTCCATAGGGTCAAGCCTGTGTCTTGTGCTAAAATGAAAGCCTGTTCCTGGAAATCATAAAATTTTGCTCCTGAAAGGGCTATTTATTCCCTGAAGAAGATAAAATCTCCACTGAGATTTTTTCTGTTTTTATCCTTCACTAAACATCCTTGGAGTTCCATCCCCACTGCAGGCTTCCTCTGGGATCATGCAGTCCTTGGAGTGAGTTGTGGCACTCCTGTAAAGCATTTCAACACCCAGAGAAGTCAGCTCTGCTGTCTGCAAATACAGCACTCAGATGTCTCCAAGAAGAAGAAAAGAGACAAGCAGTATAAAGAGACAACCTTATGCGTTGCATGTGTTTTTTCCTTCCTCTGACTGCAGAGAAGCAAAACAGCACTTGGCCAACCAAGCTGGGGACTGCATTCACCTCTCCCAGCACATCTGCAGCTCACTGAGGTCGTGTAGGGCACCAGTTCTGTAAGGATGCAAGAGAACACAGCAACTGTGACACATGCCAGGAACAGGAAGGATGTGTAAGGTGTCCTTCATCAAGCAGTTCCCATCCCTACATTCTCCCTCCTTCTCATGCCTCAGCCTCCCACCATAAGCAATATTCACACCTGGAATAAAGCTCTTCTTGGCTTCAGGATCCTCTTTCTAGCCTGATAACCTGGTAGAGGTCATGCAGGAATAATTCTGCTGCCTGTAGGCTGTGCATTATCCCGTATCTGGGCTTGAACCTGAGCCAGGACAAGAGCACAGGGTGACTTCTCTGCCCTGGCTGGCAATAGAAAAGCAGCAGGACTTCCCTGATGACCTGAGCCATCATGCTCTCAGAGTAGAATAGTTTCTCACAAAAGTACCCTGAGTGTTGTTTTCCTCTGCCTTCCTGTATTTCTGCCTCTTTCCCATACCAGCTATCTCTCCTTAATTTGACTAGGATTTTTATTTATCCAACTGTGCTTTTACATTCCAGAAATACATTTATAATATGTGTACCACTTAAAACCACTGCTCGAATGATTTATGTACACGTTATTTAACAAGGCATAATGTGACTTGTTTTTTTTTTCCTTGCAAGTGCAGATATGAATAATTAGATCTTCAATCTTCTTTTCATGATACAAATGACTGGGTGCTTTACCTAAGCTACGAGGATGTTATAAGATATCCCTGACTGTAAAATTTTCAGTCCCCAGTTTTATAAGAGATGTCACTAGTTTTTTAAACTGATCAGATATCACACACTTGAAAAACATAAATCTTGAATAACCTTGGCTTTTAAAATCCATTTGGAGGTCAAATCTTTAACGGCTCTTAATTTGAGGGTAGGTAAGTAAGCTGACAGATAAACACTCTAGGGGCCTGCAGGATGCTTTTTAATTAGACGTGAACTGTCAGGCTTCTACATGAAAATTATTTTATATTTGAAAAGACATGTGAAGATTCTAGGAACTAAAATAACTTCTGTCCGCACACTGATTTCTGTTCTCATGCTTCCCTTTAGCTCTATATTATCCGTGATCCACAGAGACTTTAAGTGTCTTGGACATAAACACAGTAAGAACAATGGCAATTCAGCAGCCATTCCTGAAGTAAGGAGGAATTTATAAGCAAGAAGTGAGAATAATATTGCTGTTATGCACGCACACCCACACACACACAAACTAAAAGTATTTCAAATACGGCATTGAAGAAGAGAAAGGCAAAACTCCTCTGCCAACTTCAGAAAATCATTACAAAAGTATATATTTTTTCAAGAATGACTGCATGGTTTGTGTTTCATAATGAAATATACAGTAGATGTCTCATGATCAAGTAATGAACAGTGAAGCTTGCTTTTGAATGAGCTGCATCTTATGCTGAAGTGTGCAATACAGCAACTAAGAAGCTTCATTGTCACCTGGAATATCTGGCCAATTTTTTTTTTATTAAGTAAAAATTGTTTGGAAGTTTATTTTGGCTACAGATATATATAGGTATCTTATTAACTCTCTTCAATAAGATTCTTTATCCTCTGTGCACATTTCTGTATGACATGTAATCCCATATATAAATTTATTTTATAATAAAATATGTAGTTTTACTAACATTTTTATTTAATATCTTCTAATAGTAGGAAACAGAAAAGGGAACAAGGTGAGGGGGTAAAGTCAAATCCATATTTTCATTAATATTAAAAAATAATCATTACATATCAGCTGAGTCAGTTGTATTATATGCTTCATCTGTACTGTATCTAGCCAAATAAATTTCTTCATTTCACTGTGTTACACTTGTCAGCAGATACAAATGGAGAACATTTTCAATTGAAAATATATTATTTTCAAATTTTTGGAAAACTAAATTTTCCCTGGCTGTGTCTCTGAAATCCCCTTTACTCTGCACTCCGCTTCAGGAACAACATGACCAGAATTCAGAAGGACTCTCTATAACTGAGTTAGAAGGAAAATTATTTAGATCTGATTTTATTACAAGTTTCTCTGGAGGAATGTGTTTTAGCCTGCGATACATTCCACCAAAAGTCAAAGCTAACTATTCCTTGTACTTGATTTTATTAATTGTTATAATTATCTTCCAGTTATGTTTTTCTTTTTTCTTCTTTTAAACAGTATTTCCCATTTTTCTTGGCTGCTAAAAATATCATTGTTCAAGTTTATAAACTACTGCATTTACTCTGTGTGAAGATGAAATGTGACAAAATAAGTTGGGTAGATCCAGAAAAGATGTCTACTGGTTTGGAGATATAGAGAGGAGTTGGCTTAATTTTATGGAAAGACCATAAGAAGAAGCGTTGGATAAAAATAAGATTCTAGCCAAAAAAGGGCAAGCCAAAATGTTCCTTTTGTTTTTTGAATATTTTCAATGATTTTTTTTTCTGTAGCTCTGCACAGTTTGTAAGTGCAAATCTGCTTTCCAAATACCAAATCTACAAACTCAGAACAGGATTAGAAAGTCAAGTTGTGGTATTTGTTGGCCTCTATACTGCCAGGAATCGAATAATTTAAACAAAACTAATATTTTGCATTCTTGCACTGATCAGCATCTCTAAAATTCCAATATGATTTTTTACTCTGTGATTGCATTGGTTTGGTGATATTGAAAGGAATAAAATACTATTATTGATGCTGCATTTTAAGCTCTTTGCAAAGCACTCAGAATTTCAACATACTCTTTCTCATGCAATTTTTTAAAAACAATTTTTGTTGTTAGCAGGTGCCTTAAACCATCTATCATCGTGGATATAAACAGAACTCCACTGTAGCGAAAACAGTCAACCCTGTTGAGGCACAGACAAATATGTTTATATATTCTGCACTATGTTTTGCTCTCTCTTGCTGTTTCAAAATTGCAGAAATGTACAGATTGTTGGGACTTCCAATCTCTATGTCTGGGCACTTTTTTTAACTATTAAAGAGTTACAATATCTGTGTTTGTTCCTGGAAATTCATATGACTAAGAAAACTAAGTTTTATGAGATGGATAATGTATGAGGAGGCTAGTGGGCTGTTGTTTCAATAAAAACAGTGTAAAACTGTATTCACTTCCTCGAAAATTCTTAATTTTTATTGTTTCTCTCAGAGGTTGCAAAAAAAGACATTAAAAATCTTTCATCAGTATATGTAGCCTTTTGTCCAATTAGAATAGAGTTAGATTACTGTTAGTTTAGCTACGATCTAAACTGAATTTTTGCCTGGCAAAAACCAAGCTAGTTGTTATGATTGTTTAGAATCACTTTACGCCACTGAACCACCACTCTGACAACAGTCTGTCTTTTGTGATTATGCACCTTCTGTCACTGAACCACCTCTATTCTTTTATTGCTGAATGTCCTCTACTGAGATACCTAACCTAAAGCAATTAACGTTAAACATGTTCCTAAAAAATCTTACCTTCCAATTCATGCCTCGAACATTTATGCAAGTCATAAGCTTTGAATGGGTTTGACAGAACTAGTTTCCAGGGGTATAACACATGCAAGAAAGGTATTCTGTATTCAGAAACCCTTTTTCCATCTCTTAAACCAAAATTACATTGGCTTTTATGTTGGCAGCTACCCAAGATTTCCAGATGCTGCTATATTATTCATAATTAGAACTACATACTCTTTTTCAGTGATTTTGTTATAGTACTGTAATTTACACACACAGAAACATAAACATGAAGATAAATGAATTCCTACATAACGCCTCATTTATCAATATACATTTGTAAATTTTTACATTTGTAAATGGGTTTTGCAACCACATTTGCAACTGTGGTCTGAGACATACCGAGAAAGCTGCAGGTTTCTTGGTCTTCTTTTTCTCCTATCAGGAAAGTGTAATAACAATGAATTCCACTCAGAAACAGTAGCACAAAGGTTGCATGTGTGCCACACAGTTGTCTGATTATTGACCATATTGTTTATCAATACTTTATAATGCTCAACAAAATGGCTGAATATGCTTATTACCTGTTTCTCCTCTCTAAAGACTAATTAAGAGATTACCAGTGCATAAGACTAGGGGCCTAATTTATGAAAGCATTATAAATCATAAATTTATAATGGAGGGAAGAAGAAGAGGGGGAAGGAGAAGAGAGTCAACCGTGACCATTGCTCGCACAGATATGATAATACAGTTTTTCTGCAATTTGAAATTGGTGGGTACAGAAAACTTTCTGACACACTAAACAGTTGAAAACCTGTTAATAAGCCAGATCATGTGCTAATAAGATAAGAAAACACAGAAGCACTGCAGTATACTGCCATGGCACTTTTAAAGCTAGACATTTTAAAAATTTTGCTGTTTTTACATTCAGAAGGTGGTCTAGTGTATTATTCTTTAAGAACAAATTCAGATTTCTGCTTTAAAATGTCAACAAAAAAAAAAGAGGCTGGGAACTAAACCCCAGAAGAACGTGACTATCAATAGACTTACTCTTTAAACAGTTTTAAGATAATAATGTAAAAATGTAGGATACAAAGGAAATTTCCTGGCCACAGGTGAGCTGACCGCTGGCTAGAAGTTGGGGAGTAGAAAGGCATTTGCCTCCTGCTAGTCTGCTTCTGCCACCCAGTTGTGAACAGCCTGAAGTAAGGACATGGGGCACTTACGTACCCAGATATTCGATGGACCACACAAACGTGAGTCACTGCAACCATCGTTCCTTTGTTTGCACAAAAGCTTTTTGGGAACAGAGGAGTGAGAGGCATTCCCATTCCTATCCTACCCATAGTCTACCCCCATACAAAACATGCTTTCAAAGCATTGCTACTGCTGAACTGTAAGTTCTGCACTTCTACCTCTCTGTTCCCCTGGCTCTCTCATCTGAAGTGCCAGATTTTTAAAGTGAAAAATAATCTCTGAATCATACAGAAGCTGGAGCATGAACTTTTTAGATGGATTTACCCTGAAGAATTTATCACTTAATTTTTTTTTCCTGTTACTGAAACCAGGTCTAGCTGACTTACTGCTGAGGAAAGCCTCCTCAGGCCCCCTCTTTCTTCTCTCTTTTTAGCTTAGTTGAGCAAACATCTTCCAGATAATTCTGTATTCATAACAGAATTCCTTCTCTCTCCTTTGTGTGTGTGTGTGTCTGTTTGGGTTTTATTTGTTTGTTTGTTTTGTTTGTTATTGTTTGGATTTTTTTCCTTTGCTTCTTCCACAAGTATTATTTTACTGAAGGAATTCTCATGAAGTCAGTGTTCTTCTCTCAGTATAGTTCCAGTGTCACATATCTGATTTCCCTTTGGCACCCTTTTGCTGTCTCTACTTTTTTGATACTATTTATTACATCTTCCTTTTTAAAATTCATAGTACATTGAGAAGAAAAGAAAGCCTTATCACAACAAAACTGGTATGGTGGATGAAAAAGGCATAAACATACATTTTTTCCAAGATTTTTGTATTTTACGTTTTCTTATTCACCTGAACAATCATTGCTTCACTTAGATTAGATACAGTCATTTAGAATATGCTCATTTGAATATGGTTATCTGACCATAACCGGATCTGTGTTAACCATCTGTCTAACCATAACCATAACCACTTGAATATGGTTATTAACCATAACCAGATCTGTGTTTCTGATCTAAGATGCACTAGACAATGGGCTTTATGGTTTATCTGTAGTTAGCATGCCATTACACACATATCATATAATATCATACATACATTACATATATAAAACTATATATAAATACTTTACTGTGAACTGCAGACATCAAACATTATGCTTTGTTTTATTTGAAAAGTGCTTTGGTAAGCACTTTTCTTTGCTTTGGATTCCACCACAAACAGTGAAATAATAATGAACCCTTGGTTTTCTCTCCAGCTACTTAGTCTAATGTATTTTCTTCTGTTTATACACCATTAAGTCATACAAAACTTATCAAAATAATGGTGTTTTGCTTTTTACATATTTGCCATTGGAAAATCTGAATTTCTGATTTATAAAAAGATGTTTTTCAACAGAAAATGAGACTGGAGAAAAGGAAACAAAGAAAAAAGAAAACAAGATGGAGAAAATAAAACAAGATGGAAAAAAGAAAACTTCTTCAGAATCACTTGCATTCCAGGCCATGAGACAGCTACACATGGATGCTTTTTTCAAAAGACTTCCAAGTATCTGAGTTTATGACATCCCATAATTTTTACCAAATTATACCAAGGACTGAGTTTCCTCTCTGATGATTTTAACCACTTTAAAATTACATACGTGAACTGAACTACCTTCCTAGACTCTCTAAGAACAGATAACTACTTCTGAGGATTGTTCATCTCACATTTACCTGTCTGAACTGTAAAGGTTCAGTCACCCTCTTGATACTCTGTCAACACTGAATGAAACCCTAAAAAGTTCAAGAAGTTGAAAGAATATGATATGTTTAAATGACTAATAAAGAAGTTTTGTCTCACACAGAACATTAAGGAATGGCTTTCTTCTGTCCAAGAAGAAAGATTGACACAAATAATGGACTCACTCAGAAATGGAAAATATTGTTCCCAGGAAACTGCATTTGTTTGATGTCACTACCAAGTGGAAAAATTGCAAAATTGTTTTACATTATAGAATTAACCAAGGTGGATAAAGATCCTCACCAATCTACCATTGCTGTTTACTTCTACTGTGAGAAACTACCCCCTCAGTCTCTGTGCAGAGAAAAAGCTGCCCGTGGGTGGGCAGAAGGAGTAGGAATTGAGATGGTGGCATTCATGCCAAAGCCACCACACAATTAAACCATCACCTGGGTCTTCCTTAGACCTGCACTGCCTGGTGTTTGATAAACTGTCAGACAAAACCTAACACTGGACTCAAAGCTGGGGAGCAAAAGCTTAATCGAATTGACTAAGCCAATTAATCCCTTTCCTCCTCTGTTAATTCTCAGTACAAGAGGCTTCATGACACTACAAGCTGCAGGGCTGGACAGTGCTTTTATATGATGTTATGCTCTGCAGCAAAATGTCAAGTGCCTTAGATATTTCCATAAATTGAGTCTGGTGCCAGTAGTGTCAGATAAATGTTAAGAATACATAAATATATTCACTGTCCTAAAACACTGGTGTTAACTTTGTTTATGCAGATAAAACTCTGCAGTGATACCATTTCTGATACTTACGGAGATTTTTCAACTTTAGGTTTTTTTATTCCTCTGCTGCTAGTCTGTGAATTATCATTCATCTAATTTACCAGTAGTGACATATAACTTGTTCCCACCTGCTGGTTTTTTTCTTCATCAGATGCACTTAATGTTTCCTTTTTGCCAGAGCATGTATATCTGTAAAAGCTCATATTTCAGACCTGAGTGGGAGGGCGATTTAATTTTAGTTTGTTTGCTTTTTTTCCTGCAACATAACAAACTTTTCCAAAATTAGGAGAGATCTTTCTTGGTAATGATCAGTTGTTCATTTCTCTCAAGACAATGATAACTGATGCTATTAGCTTTCTTAAAAACATGCTGTTTATAAACAAGCACAAAAAGTCACTAGAGTGCTGTAGCCACCGTAATGTCCTGATTTTTCCTGGTGGCTTGTAAAATACGGAGTAGAATGAGCAACACTAGAAGAAGAACACTTTGTATTTTGAAATGTAATATCTCTGCAATGTTTTCACAATCCTGTTTTTCTGAACAAAATTAAAATAATTATAAAAAATATATATTTGATATGCAAAAAAATGCCTTGCATTTCACTGAATTACTGTCATGATGACATAGAAATTATAATTCTACTCTGCTGTATACCGTAAAATTAGTCAAGATGCTTGATTGTGGCCCTACATTATGAAGAGCTGATTAGTATACATTTCCATTACATTCTTTAGGCTATAGCCTTGGACATGCACATTGCATTTCCGTAGCCAATACAGGCTCAATCTTTTTCCCAGTGGCAGTCAATAGATCTTCCCAAGAGATATTGCAGAAGGCTTGCAGAGTGTTTGTCAGATGTTTAGCGAACTGGATTATATATCTGACTATTTTTACCACAGCCAGAGAAAAAATAATCAATTTTTGAACTTTGTAATAAGCACTGTCAGTCTGGGTCAGCATTTATGACAGCTGAGAAGCTCTATTCAACACATCGTGTTGAGGCAAATTTCCTTCTCCGAATAGGAAAAGGAAAGTAGAGGGCAAAGGAAAAAAACCGAAACAGCAGAGGTTTGACGACCTCCTCTTGCAAAATGTGACATGAGCAACAAAGACAGTATTGTGCCTAGTGGGATTAACATCATTGTGCCAAAATACAATTCCCCAGGCAACTTCATCCGCATTCAAAAAGAATTTGCCTAGAAGTACTATCTTCTCAGCATCTTCGGGATAGTGATATTTACAGACACATAAAGCATTCCCTCAAGTGGTGGTTAAACACTAGCAATCCGCTAAGAACATGCACTGACAAAACCTTTACAGATCATTACCATCACCCCTTAGCCTCTAAAAGACCTTTGAGTCCTACACACCATCTCCAAAAGAAATATTACAAAGGAAAAAAAGAGGAAAACTCATTCGAAATTTCCAGGGCATAGAAGGTTTTTTAACCTCTGCTCTCACAGCTCTTCAGTGAGAATTTGGTTCATAGGAACAAAGCCACAAAAACTTTCCGGGGGCTGCATGGTCTCAGAGATTCTGGGTCTCAGAGACACAGGGACACCAGTTATCTGAGGATGTCTGTCCGAATCTAACTTCCTATCAGCTTCTCTAGAGGGCTTATTGGAAGGTCAAAAGGGTGCAGAAGAGTGGGGGCAGATCTTTCTGGTGTAATGCAGTAGATGTAGGGAGCCCAAGAGGCAGCTTGAGAACCAGAATCTGAGAAGCTGGTTTATGAACTAAGGTGTGGTACCAGCTGGTGTGAGATTATAAACTTATGGTGCTGCACAGTGCTGGACAAGGCCACATTACCACTTTCAGCTCATCTCCAGAAGCAGTGACACAACTTCTTTCAGAGTACTTAAAGAACCCAAGCACTCTAATTCCTATTTACACTTTTTTGCTAAAGTCCTTTTAAGGGTCCTGCCTTTTGAGCAGTGGTGAAGAAATGACATCATTTGTCCTTTTTCACTTTGTGTTGCTCAGCCTCTGTGAGGTGTGGCCACATGGAGGCTTTCTGCAAGAGGGACGGTTTTATCTCCATCTGAACCTGAGTAAAGGCACGGCTTGTCACCCAGCATCCTTCGCATCCCTTGCATCTCTTCTTCCTAATTTCTTCTGAGGTGCTACACTTTGGGTGTTTATGAGCTTTTTCTTTCAATCTCTTCAGGATAGACCTCCTGCTGGAGACTTCTCATCAGGTAGAAGAGGATTCACAGCACTAATGGAAATCTCCCTTGGAGGGGGCTTGACTACTTTTTAGGCTATGCACTGTATAACCTTTCTTGGTGAATGGACAATTTTTTCAACAAGGGTATCCTGCAGCTTATGACGGAATTAGAACACATCTCACATATTAACATCATGATTTTTAGTATAATTTTGTGCCATGAAAAGGCCATCATTTGTCATAAAAAGAAGAATCATTTGCAGCTGAAAATGTTTTAATTATTTCTTCTTGAAATTACTTGGTCATTCGGCATCTCACATTATGTTGCCTATCTGACAGAAGGAAATTAATAACATCAGTAAGATCTTAGGAAGCTAGATAATGAGCTCTCTAGGTATCAGTTCTTTAGTTACACTCATCTTACAATTTCTGATCTAATGTTTAAAGCTCACCAGCTGGTCTCACTTCAATGTCTCAGTGTTTGTAACAGATAATATACAGAACTTCAGTGTCTTAAAATGAGAGCTGCTGAGTGCACCTCTGCTTTTGTCTTAATAGCTCTCAGGCCATTTGCATGGGAATAATTGAAGGTTATGAAAACTTTCACAGAAATGAACAAACTAATTTTAACATCTGATTTAAAACTCTTGGTATAGTATGGTAATGTTTTACTGATTTGGAACACATTTGAAGAAGTAGAGCTGTATGGAGATAAAGTAAAGCAGATTTTACCCTTAGTGAACCCATTCTCTCAGTTACAGACAGGTTGTTGCTTGTCTACTTAGTACTGTCATTATAGTAATAACTGAACATGTCTATTTGCCCCCTCTTCTGTTATTTCCTTTAAGATCTGCAGAGTCATCCTCTCATTTCTTGTCCTTCTTTTTTTTTCAAAATTGCCTACAAGACTCCGACCCTTTGACAATTCTGATATTTCTTCTCCTGGCACTTTTTTGAAGTTAATCACTTCAGTTCACTACAAAAAAAAAAAAAAAAAAAAAAAAAAAAAAAAATCAAAAAAAATCAAGGGCAATCAAGTAATCCAAATGACAGTTTAAAGTATCTTCACAGTCATAGACTGAAATATTTTTTCTCCTTTCCCTTTTCCATTGTAAGATATTTTCATGTTGTTCATTGGAAACTAAATCTAAGTGAGCAAGGGCTCATGCTGCTAAAGGCTGGAAATTGGCTTCAGACATATCCAGCAACCTCCAGAAACGTGGTGACAGAGCAAAGGCCATTCTTAGTGCCACCAAGCTACCTGTAGCTCAAACCTACATATGAGGCCAGATTCCCTGACTGAAGCTAGAGAATGAAGCCGTGAAGAATGGAGCTCTCCTGGCACGGCAGGATGATGCCCCTGGCTGCAAACCTCGCCTTTCTCTGCAGTATTCCTACAGCCACTGCTTGAACCATTTTTTCCCGAAAATTTAACCCCAAACTTCAGCACAGCTGTCAAATGTGTTGTTCTCATAGATTTCATGATGCAATACATAAAGGGAGGTGATTTTTGTGTCCTCTGGAGACTGTGCACTGCTGGTCAACCTGCAGGTAACATCCAGGGGTATCAACATCTATGTAAGAGGGACATTTGCAAATCTCTTCAACAGCTAACAGTGACAGGAAAAATATTTTTAGCCCCTGTTTCTGTCTATCCAACCAGGATTCTGGCTGTCTTGGAAAAAAAACTGTCCCTCTGGTATTTGTGTGCAAAGTGCCTTGTGCAAGGGAACACTGGTCCCTCAGTAGAATCCTTAATTTTTTGCAGTTGAAATACCAATACTGTGCACAAGTAGGCTAATGGTTTCACACTACATCCTCCTAATGTATTTTTTCAAATGCTATAACAGCCTTTTAATCTTTAACTTCTCTTTCCTTTGTTAATTTTTTTCCTTGAAGCAAAATTCGCCAAGGAGACAATTCTAACATGCATATTGGATATGAAAGCATTAATGTTTTATTTAAAATCCTGACTGTAAATTTGCTTTTCCTAGTGGGGTTCTAACAGCCAACCACTTCACTTTTTCCTTTCCTAGAGGAAGTTTTTTGTTCATTTGTAGCAGAGATTTGTGAGTCAAGTTTGGCAGTGGGAAAGCAGCAGCAGCCTGCAAACACAGCAAAGTGCATAATGGACATATGCATCTGAACTATTACAACACTTAATAGTAATAATTTTAAAAAAAAATCTGAGCTTCCAAACAAAACTCCTCCGACAGATAAGATGGGCTCTTTCCCGGAAAATATTATATATATTAATATAATATCCCAGAAAATATGTAATATGCTGCTCATTACAAGCTATCTTTTCAGTATCTTGGAGAGGCGTTTCCTTGTGCCTCTTAGCCAGAAGGGATGTTCTGGTCTCAGTGACTGGTGATGTTCTGGTCTCAGCGTGGTGATGAGAAGCTGCGGTAGCCGTGTGACCCCTGCTGGCAGGAAATAATTGAGAGCAAAACGTGAGAGGAAACGAGACTTTTGGCTGTAATGAATGACACGCTGGGACTGAATCAGTAACCGACGTAAAGAGCTGCAGTACCAATAGAAGAAATAAATAAAAGGTCCTGTCGTTGTGAAACAGAAGACAAATGAGTAAAAATTCTTCATTTAAAATGTCAAGTTAGCGTTTTACCAAGAGAGGTTGAAAACCTCTGCCAGCCTCCGTCTGCACCAGAGTTGTCCTGATGCACTGTGCCTCATACACATCCCCGAGAGCCAAAGCCATCTGGGACAGACGATGTGCTGACAAACTGCCCCCTCTTGGAAGTAAGGCAGGGGTCAGAGCTTCCCTTCTGTCCCAGCGACTGCAGTAACACGGGCCGGCATCCGGGCTGCTGCAGGAATGTCTGCAGCAACACAAGAAGGTAATGCGTAATGCCAGTCTTGGACATGCTTACTGGAGCTTTTGGAGGATTTTGGCCACTACTACTGGCGACAAGAAATCCAGGCCGCGGTGGCACAGAGTTGAGCGTGGTCCAGAACTGATGCCTGCTTCCCAGATGGATCACACTGAAGTCAATAGCATGCTACAGCATATTTCGTGCTGCACTTTTTCTTGAAGCCAAGTAAAACTTAGGAGACACAGAAAGGAAAATGCTCCAATAGGCCGTCTGTGATCTTGTTATTCACTCCTGTTAGTATATAACAAATACTTGATTTGGATTACACATTATTCCCCTTTCAAAACAGTAGATTTCTAACACACTTAGACTAGTTCCATGGTGATAAGCTGTCATGCATTTTATTGGTCTGTTGCATTACTAAGGCTGGGACTGACTCATGACCCATCAGTCCTGTGCTCCAGACTCTCCCTCTTGTCTGGGCACAGCCACTGAGGCAGAATCCCAAGCTGAGGGCCTTTCCCATGGAGCGGTCGGATGAGCTCTCTGCTATAGCTCACAAAGTTACTTTCTTCTCTGAAATATCTACAGGATAATGAAGTTCAAAAAAAAGAAAGATGGATGCAGCTGAAATAGAAAAGTATAAATACAAGGGGTTTAGTGCAATTAAGTTGCATCTGCCATTTATCTGGGGAGGAACAACCCCAGGCAACATTACATGATGGGGGCCAACCAGTGATGAAAAGCAGATATGCAGAAAAGGACCTGGATGTCCTGGTGGTCGCTAAGGTGAAGCCAGACATGTACCCTTACCACAGAAAGCCCTTTGCCACAAACCCCACAAAAGCTGGCTTGTGGTAAATCCCAAAAGTGAAAGCTCATAGTATGTAGCAAATAGTTACAATTCCGGTATTGCTCATGCAGCTAATTAAAATAACTATGTATTTGCCAGACTAAATGCATATAAACATTCCCCCATCCTCACCTCGTCCCTCCCCTCAAGTCTTCCTATTTACAGAGGGTCAGTTTTTCACAGTTTTCTGCTTGATTCACTGATCATTCCAAAACTCCATTTCACATACCAACTCCATGTTACAGACCAACATACAAACAGTTTTACACATCTTGCAATCCCAACTCATAAGGTGTTTCCCCACCAGGTACATGTTCCCACCTGCCATGGAGACACGGAATAAATAAGATGTATTTCCTGACGAAGATGTCCAAACCACAAGCTGAAATCAGCTATGTGGGAGTTAACAAGCAAGACTGCAGAGAAGAGGACAGAAGAAATTGCAGGTTTTCCGTGCAGGTAGGACACCCTACAGGGCTTTGGCTTCCAGTGGGGATAGGAACAAACCTCTTTAACTCATTAACCAAGGGCTGAACTTGCATAAAGAGTAATGAACTTGGATGAGCATTTTGGTCCAGCAGTTCTACTTTTGCATTAAGTTTTCTCAAGTTTAGAGAAATTCAATATGACAAATAAACTAAGTGCTGCCTTCTAGAAACTCGTGACTTAAAGTACTACAAGGCAAACACACTGCAAGTAAGACTGGTGAAAGGTCTCATTAAAGACATCACTCCTCAGGCGGGTCCCAACAGCTGAAGTAGAAGTTTTGATGCAGTAATAGCATTCAGAATAGAGCTAGTCCTTCACTTAGTGAGCTGGAAAGGTCTTTTTCATTTATTTCTCATGTGTTTTGCTGCTTCTGCATCTGCTCTTCAGAGATATAGACACTGAATATGTGCTTTCTATAAGAAAACAGTGGACTGTTCAGGAAAATGACAGTGAAGAATGACTTATAATTGGTGCTAATATAGGCATGGAAATTGCTGGTCTTAAGCAAGATAAGTGGGTTTTGGAAACATTTTTACAGCATTTCTATTTGGTTGTGTATATAACAAACTGTTGAATGCTATTCTGACAGTATTTGCAGAGTAAATATTTCTTTGTCTTAAACACAGAGGCAAATATTCTGCAGATTTGTCGGCTTGCAGGTTATGATTATTAATTACTATCCTCAGTGTAACTTTTGGCATTGCATTTCTTAAGTACTTAAGTCTACAAAAATAAGCAAGCAGAATTTGTTTATTTTTGGACAAAACTAATATGAAACTTGAATTTAGCTAGCACTCATGGGACAGATGTGGCTTGGCCATCCATATCAGTAGAGTAAATTCATTTTATAGAGCAAGCTTCTAAAGGAAAAATTAGTTCCCTTATTTTAACAAATTTTTACAAAAGGTATTACTATTCTCAATATAGATTATTCCAGAGGAACTAAAAAAACATGGCAGGTGTATTGGTGGGCAGAGACAAACTGACAGCCAAGATCACCCAGACAGAAGCCTTCCCACCAGAAGGAATGTTTGAGTTCCCACGCACTGCCTTGTGTCAGGGTCAGAACCAGCAGACAACACAGGCACTGGTGACCATAAAAGCACCGTGACAGGAATCAGCCAGACATGGTTTCTTTTGTCTCTTTTCACACTTTACACATTGTGCTTTTACAAATGCCTCCACCCTTTTAGCTGTTTTCGCTGGTTTTAGCACTTCTCCTATCACAACATGTCATGATGCCATTCCAAATCAATTCCACTCCTCTACGCCGGATTTAGTCCTTTCTGACCTTTTCTTTTCAGAATGAATGAAGATAAACACAAACGGGCATATGACTGCAGTAGTATGTCCCCACATACAGCTAAACAGCAATAACTGCAATACATTCAATTCACACTTGAAAAAAAAGGTAATTTAGATTGATTTTCAAGGAAAGCTGTGCTTGGAAAACAGCACCACTTCAATTTTCAAGGATATAATAAGAAAGAATAAGGACTCATTACCATAGCTCTCATATTATCCTTCCTTCCCAAAAAATAAAAATTAAACGGTTCATTGAAACAACCATCAGAGGGTGCATATACACCATGAGTTTGGCTTGATCCCTATTTTAGTGTTAGGCCCTGCTACACTAGCTGCTCATACACATAAAATGTGTCCATTTCAGCTCTTAACATGAAGCTCCAATCACTCCCCTGAGGATTCAGCCCCAGCCTAAAGGATGTGTGCCAGATCTCATTAATTAGTCTGAGGGAGCTCATAAAAATTGTATGGATGTACTCAAAGCATTCTTTTCCTAAAAGAGGAGGACTGATCCTTAAAATTTATAGACTGATCTGAGTGTGAAGGATATTTCCATCTCTGTTGATAGATGCTTTGAGAAAAGAATGGACTTGGAATGTGTAAATAATTTTTTCACTTCCTACTACATAGCCTATGAGAAACAAATCAGGGAAGAGGGATTTAAAATATAAATGGGGTAGTTACAAATAAGTTATGTTCAGATTTGTCTGTGCAATGGTCCAGATACCTCTCAGTCATATGTTTCCAAATATCAAATACTACAAATATCAAAAACTGCTATACTGAAATTGAGCAGAAACTTTAAACTATAACAAGAAGCAATCAGTCAGGAGAAAACCAAGAACTAATGCAAAAGTTACAATGACAGATGTATGATTTTGTGGCTGTGGTAGTTCTCATGATTACTGATCTAGCCATGATATTTCTATGGCTATTAAAGAAACTCAAACTTGTCTTCTTTTTTACCCTTCACTAAGAATGTCCAGAAATAAGGCAAAAGGTCTCCTATTACATAAAAAGAGAGAAATTTTCTCTTGGACAAACTCACTGGCATGTATAAGGATATATTTCACAATCCTGTTTCCCAGATTCAGAATTTTACTCAGGTCAACAGGGACACGAAGCACCAAGCTGCATCTTTGAAATTTGGCTGTACTTCATTTATGGCTGCCAAAAGAAAGAAAAACAATATTGTTATGTTAGAGGGAGAAATTAAATTTTCCATTCTCCTCTTAATTAAAAAAAAAAGAATTGAGAGTTAGTCATGTTTTTTTAAAGCAATCTATTGTTGGACTGAAATGAAGACAGAATGCCACAAACTAAGAAGTAGCTATCAGATAATCAAGGGTTTGATCTTTCATTCTTAATGCTAGTGGAAGTTCCCCACTCTCACTCTGAATTCTCTGCATTGAACACAGTTCAATACATTATTTTGGACAACACTTGAAGATAGATCTGTTCTGAAATGTTCTGATGAAAAGAAGTAATCACGTGGCTTTAGCTTATGATAACACCGCAGCTGCTTTATCTTGTTTTGCAGATCCATAGATCCATATGGTTTAGCACACACAGGTGTGCTATACATCCACAGATAGAGCAATGTTTACAGTATAGCCCCATCACAGTAAATGCCTCTTTTATGAAAAATATGAAATATAGAAAGTTATAATAATGGGTTAGGGTAAAGAATCTGAATACCAAATCACAGAATTGTTAAGGCTGAAAGGCAGTGCTGGAGAGCTTCTAGTCCAATCCTCCACTCAAAGTAGGGTCAACTAAAGAAACACTGAACACTGACCTGGAAGGGTTTGGTTCTCTGCAAGGATGGAGACTCCAGAACCCCTCAGAGTAGCAAAGTGACAGTGAAAAAAAATACAAATTTTGTATTTAATTGTAATTTCCAGTATTTAGTTTTTATCCACTGCCTCTTGTCCTGCCACTGGCCGTCACTTAGCAGAATCTGGCTTTGACTGCTTTATATTCTCCCTCAAATATTTGTACACTTCAATAGGACTCACTGAACCTTCTCTTCTTCAGGCTGAACAATCCCAACTCTCTCAGCCTCTCGTCATCAAGAGATGCTTCAGTACCTTAATCACCTTAGTCGCCCTGGACACACTCTAGTCCATGTCTTTCTTTTACTAGGGAGACTGGAACTGAACCTGGAATTCCAGATATGTTTCACCAGAGTTGAGTAGAGAGAAAGTATCACCTCCCAAGATCTGCTGACAGTGCCCTTCCCCATTCAGCCCAGGATGCTGGAACTATTGTGCAACTTTGTAATATTTACAGCATTAGCATCCTACAGAATCTATTCATAAAGCTGGTGTCTTCACATGAATTTGATTTTTTACATGGAAAACCCCAGCTGTTTACGTACATGACAGTTACATAACAGAATATATCACTCAAGAATGTACAGCTTACAGAAAATCCAGTCTGCTTAATAATAAAAAAATACTTTGTCTTGGAACAACTGGGAAAAGACACAAGCTCTTTAGACAACAGTAGCTCATAAAAACAAAACATGAAAGTCATGGCTATTTATAGTGCCTGAGATTATACAACTTGAGGGAAAAAAAGTAATTAAGAAAACACTGCTCAGTTTCCCCAGTCTATTTCTGAAGTTGTTTGATCTAGATAAGCAAATAAATTTAATTATTTGAAATAAAATAATAAAACTGTGAACATGATCAGAAATACCTTTCTTTCACCAAGGTGCAGATAGGATGCAACATGAACAAACTAAAAGGGAATAATCACTTCCTGTTCTATATGAAAAAGCTTTCTGTGTGCTTTCTTGGGTATTTCTACTGCAATTGCCAACAGAGAAATATCCTAAAGTGTAGTATCTCTGTCCTGAGTAGTTTTCAAGACCCGACAATGAAGTCCTAACAAATCTGGTCTTATCAGATAGCTGACTCTTCTTTGAGAAAGTTGCTGGACTAGCAACCCTCCAAGCTTTCTTGCAACCTGAATAATTCCATGATTGGATGGTCCAGATGATTAGATTTCTTCTCTTGTGATATATATAGTGTTTGGAGACCTGAAAGGCTATGTAGTCCCATATGGAAAATAAGTTCTTTGCAAATTTGTTGTGCATTTCTTACTTTATTTGTACTGTGCTGTGTAAAAAGCAGGAAGAAATATTCTAATTTGAAAGTGAAAATGCACTCAGAAAATTCATTTATGTTACTTAAATTATAAGTAATTTCTTCTTTTCCTCAAGAGTGTCAACAAAAGGTGAATAAACTCTAGTAAGACTATCTGAGGAGATTTGCAATCTGACAAAATAGGCGATAGAAAAATGTGTCAGACTTATCCTATTTAATCCTATCACAAGATCTGAATGTCCTTTCTGTGTTACAGAATTAGTCCCACTCCTACTGACTTTCTGCAGACTCTGGTACTCAAAGAATTAGGTTCATCTTCCCCTACACCCCCAAAGAAAGCAAGATATGGAATAGCTCCAGAATGAGAGGTACCTCTTTATCTTAAAACACATTTACTTCCTTGAGTATGCTTTTTTATTTTTAGATAATTTCACAAAGATGGAATGAATGGAATTTTATGAAGCAAACACAACCGAAAAGCTTTTGTCAATTGAAAGGAATAAAAAGCTGTTGTCTGTGGAGGAGAAGTCTTTACAGGATGAGAAAAGCTTTTACAATGCCATTCAAAGCAAAACAACATCCATTTCACTCCAAGCCTATCCTTCCAGGTGTGTTGCAGAGCTTTACAAACAGAAAAATAAGTTTAGTTTAGTACAGAGTAACCTTGGGATAAAAACCCCAGAACCTGAGTTTAGAATGAAAATATCACCACTGTTTAATCACCTTTTAAACAAAATCTGTCAAAAGTGAAATTTGCAAAGAACTTTCCTCTGAAATTCTCCACGAGGAACAAGATCAGTTTTCTAATTTAAAACATTTAGATAAAGAATAAAAAAATTTAAGAATTCTAGCCAACTGAAACTGCTAAACTTCATACAGCTTTGTCTGTGAAGGTCTATTGACCTCGTATCCCTAGAGCATCGTACTGTTTCTTTAAGATTTGTTGAGTATCTCATCTACAAAATAAGCAAAATACTGAATCACACCAATATAATATAAGGAGTGAATTCAGACATAGCGGGACTAATTCAAAAGGAAGTACAAAACTCGGTTTGATAACTACTAAAATTTCAAACAAATGGGTAAAGTTGAAGGGGTTTTTTCCCTTTGCTGTGCCTTCACACATACATATAGTACTGACCTTCTACTGTAACCTCCAGCTTCACAACTCTCATCATCCTCCCCTCCCACTCCCTCCCCCTGCAGACAAGCCCTGAGTTGTGGTTCCCTGTGGGATCTCCAGTTTGTTTGGAAACTGTGTGAGTGTCGGTGCCACAGGCAGTGTCTGTATGTACATGACATAGCCCGGGCAGGCTGAGAAGGATGTCCATCCCAAGAAGATACCAAAAGAGGACAAACATATTTACAGAACCAAGTCTTCCTCCTTAATCTGTGTTTGCACAATGGGCTGCACAGGGAGGATTCTCCATTCCACCCTTGCAATGAACACAGCCCTTCTTTCAAATAAAATTACAGGGCAGAGCCATCACCTTTGCATCCTGCCCCAGGCACCAAAGGGCCGCCTTGGCAGTCCATGTACATGCCAATCCACGTACATGCCAATCCGTGTACATGCCAATCTGTGTACATGCCAATCCCTGTACATGCTAGGGTATATCATTTAAGGCCTTTTCTACATGGGAGCTGGAGAAAATGGCTCAGGACTACATCCCCTGGCTCTCCTGGGCTAGAGATCAGGAAGGTAAGCAGGTCCACATACTTTCAAACAGGAGCAAAGAGGTCACACAGGGGAAAGGAAAAGAACCAGTTTTTTAAAATGGTTTGCAAAGTCTTTTTCTACTTATTTATTTATATCCTGAATGGCACAGGCCGAAGATTGAAAGACAGAAGTGTCATTAGGGAGTGACTAGAGACAAATAAATATTCTGCATTAAAAAGCAAACAAGCCAAAACAAGGTGCTTTTTCCTCTGTGAATATTCCCTCTAGGTCTCATTAACTGTCAGAAATTAGGCAAAGTTCTAAACATTTTCCACTGTGGCTCTTGCTCCTGGGAACATTCATATTGATGTCACCATTTCAGAAGTGATTCCGAGCAACTTGCAGGCAGCAGTCAGACAAACTTTCCTCTGACAGTAATATCGCCGGCTGTCATTTTATATTTTAATTACGTTCCCTGTGCTACAGCAGGGCTCAGTTCATGTGACCTTCCTGGTGCCGAAGTGTCAGACAAAAAAGCCCAGGCATGGCTTTTATGTTTGTTTTTGATGAGTTTTCATAGTGACCTTGCTTGCCCTGCGGAGAAATGGACCAAAAGTTGCCCTTTGTTGTTACCACTCTTTAAACTCTGTCTTTGCTAACAGCTTTGGGAACCCCCAGGCAGACAGTGTTTTTAGGACTGTGCCATGCTCTTTTTCAGCTCAGCTCTTCTGGCACTGGGATGAGAGAGGAGTTATGCCAGAACACCTCATTTACTTCCTATTCTGTGCCTCTGAGGCACAGATACTCAAAAGCGCATCAGAGGCTAATGCAGCCCCAATAGAAAACCTGGTAGTCCCAGAAGGTGCCCAAACATCTTTTTAAATTCCAAAAGAACTACGGAGGGGGAAACACACATGGGTCAAGTTGAACACAGCTATGACTACAGGAATCTATCCTCTGAATTCAGGCCCCCTGCGCTTACAAAATGAATACGAGCCCAGCTAGGAAGCAGCTCAACAACTATGTTCTTTATGGCATTCAGCTCTTCTGTTTCTCACTGTACCTGGAATTACTACTCCATATGGAAGCTGATCACAAATAGTTTTCATCGGTTAAAACAGAATAGCAGGATGAGGAATAAGAATCTAGGGCAGAGACACTGCGGATAAGATAAAACCAATTAAGTCAGTTGATGAGTCGCCATTTCTCTTGTTGCAAAAAACATGAGTATTAATGATCTACACATTTTCAGAAGGAAATAAAACATATACACTGAATTACATGACTGTGGCAGAAGCCAAATAATTACACCATTTCTGCTAGATCATCTATTATAAGGAATAGAAAAATTTTATGTCTCTGATAAATATATTGAAGTCTATAAAAGAATTTTCACCACAGGGCTCAAAGGACCTATTAAACAGGGAAAAAGCTAAATCTAGAAAGGTCTGCTGTACTCTTGATGTGGGCATCATGGTCTCACCAATCCTTAAGACAAGAGTGTCCTGCTCGGCTTGGCTTCATTTAGGAGTTGCTGTCACACATCATATTGTCAAGATCAGGAATCCTTCTGTGAAAGGACAATTTAATAAAATGTGGGTAATTGGCTTTTACCTTGAAAGAGGGTACCTGAGTATAGCTGCTATGAGGAGTTTACAGCAAATGCCACATAAAACTCACAACTTCGCCCATGATCTCCATTAGCTGCCAAGGCATTGATCTTGGGTTTGTTTGTTTGCAGTAAAGAAGAAGTGAGCAGCAAGAATTATCTGCTCTAGAAGAAGTCTAATTTTGTTTTCAGAATCTGAGCCAGAGCTTTATAAAGTCCCATTCCCACATGCCTTTATAAATAGTAGAGCTTCAGAAGTCCTCTATGTTGCATTCTAAAATAGCTTGGAGTGATTTCCTTCAGAATGAAACATAATTGGATGTGTCAGATGTTCTATCAGCATTTTCTTCAGCACAATGTAAACAGGTATGGAAAAAATCCTTGGGCTAGCAGCTAAAAGCACAATGAATTACTGAAAATTAAAATATAAAGTTTAACTTGGTCACTCTGTTGCACCAGCTACTAAGTAGAAGACCTTGGGGTGAAGCAGGAAATCCCATGTTGTAGCTGAAAGAAATTCAGACAAGTTTACCTACATATAAGTTATGCAAAATGGAATTTAATTAATTCTTATAGATCAGCCTTAAATATACCAAACAGATGGCATTTAAGATACCATTACCTATGTGGAAGGTACATATTGATCACCTCATCCAATATGGCAACACATTGCTCCTTCATTCTCACTACATGTAGATTCATGAGAAAGATTGCTCATATACTCTTTCTAATCCATTGGGTAATAATGAGAGAATATATAGCTTAAAATATAACTGAGAACATATGAATTATAACTGCAAAGATGTAAGGCTTTGAGGTTTTCTTGGGGGTGGTGCTGGAAATGGTTATAATGAAATCTAGAAGTAGGAAAATGGAAATGCACATTATATTGCTTCCCCTCAGTGACAGGGTGTTGGAAGAAAAAGTCAATCCTGCCATATGCAATGTATTATTTATACAGTGTCAGAATAATATGCAGTTTTAGCAGTGCAAAAGTAACCTGGGTAGAAATAGAAATCAGTAGTATACAGGCACATGAATATGAAGGTGGCCATAAACAACTCTAATTTAGAAGTGTTACAGCAAAATTGGGGTTTTTTTAACATATCCACAGGGCTGCAACCCACATCACCAAGCAGTGCAGCACAGGAGGCACTGAAGAATATGTGACAGCAGTTGTGCCTGGCTCCTTGCATAGGATGTCCCCCCGGGGAGTGTTCTAGTCACACATTAAGCCAGAGTACAGCAAAATGTGTAACCATAAGGCACGAGCTCTCATTTCCACCTAGAAATGCCCAGCACAGCACATTGGGCTGGAATGGCCCTGCAGTATTTCCTACCCTTTTTTCTTCTTTCTTTAGGGTTCCCTTTTCACACAACTCTTTGTGTCATCTATTTGCACACACCAGTAGGACAGTATATCATTGCATATGCTGCCTCCAGAGAAAGAAGACAGTAGAAATAATGATTTCAGCAGGATCAAATTTTCATTATTTGGAAAATTAACATCAAAGTAAGTTGGCAGAAGTGAAAGCAGATATATCAGAAGGAATGACCCACTATGTTAGACTGGTCTCTTATTCAGTAGCTAGTCACACTGTCTTCTCAATGCATTCAGCCCCATCTTTGTTCTTGCTGGGAGTTGGAAAAAAGGAAAGAAGCTGCTCTTAAAACACTTGTGCAGGTGGAGGTATGGTCAGTGGCAGAGTCTAGTACTAAACACCTAATATTTATTTATTGACCACAGATGGAATTACTTTACTAGAAGCTCAGCATGACCCAGAGAGGTAAGACCCGAGGTTACCAAACACTAAATAGTGGTGAGCCTTGCTATTGAGCTTCTCTCTGCATTAAGTGGAGAGAGGGAGAGATCAAAAGAGTTATTTTCAGAAGACAATATGCATGGTTTTGAATGGGAAGATGGGAGGAATCACTAGAGGCATCTAGATCTCCCCAAACTCTGTACAGTGCACACAAGCAGTAAGATACTCTTCAGTCCTAGGTTAAATTAAACTATATGTGATAAATCTAACCCTAACTCTTGTTAATGTCTGCAAGATCCCTTTCAAATTGTCTGTAGCTAAGCAACAAGTAGCCAAAGATCTCTTTCATCCTCTTGTAGACTGCAAATTGGATGGAAAACCATCCTTCAGGAGAACCTCCAAGAAAACCTGGACAGGATAAAGGAATGGGCTGACTGGAATCCATTATGAAGTTCAGCAGAACGAAAAGCAAGGTCTTGCATGTGGGACAGAACAACCCTCTGCACTGTTGCAGACTGGGGGCTGGCTGGCTGGGGAGCAGCACTGCACAGAAGCTGACACAGGGATTAGACTCGATGACCTCCAGAGGTCCCTTATAAACCAAAACATTTGGTGATTCTGTGTTTCTATGAAAAATCCTGTACACAGGAATACTAGATGAGGATAGGGAAAACTTCCAGCTACTATACAGGGCAAATGATGGAAACACAACTCTGTCATGTCTGAAAAGTGTTGGAGGGGCAATACAAAAATGCAAGTGGTCTACACACCAGAGAAACAAAAGATTTGGAGTAAAACATTGGAGAGAATACAGATAAATGAAAAAAAAGTTTGCTTTTAACTTAAGAAAATGCACAATATTTTGTCAAAATTTTCTTCAGCTACTGTCCTAGAACTGGACACCAATTTTTCCATATTTTAAAAATGAAATAACATAAAATTGAAAATGAATTGCTTTCATGGAGAATAATGAATAGACATTATTAACAGTCTATTCATTATTAACATATCAAGTATTAACATATAAAATGAAAACAAACTGAAATTGTGAATGAAAAGGGAAACAGAAACTTAAGATATGAGGAGTAAATCCAAAAATATTTCTAGTGATAACTAAAAAAATCAGTTCTTAACAAAAATTTGTCAAAGAAGTGCCCCTTTTGAGATACATGTCTTCTTTTAAAGAAAATCTGTTTATGAAGGGCCTGGAATTAATGACATTACATTGTTTTCTACAACAGCACAACTGAGTTCTGTAGCTTTCAGCTAGCCATACATTTTTGGCAGTGTGAACCTGTAAAAAATTAGTTTAATAACATATAGCTGTCATTTCTCTCAAAGACGACTTTTCAGTAAACAGAAAGGCAGAGATGCTAATATTTATAAAGTGGCAGCAGCACAAATTTGACAGCCCTTTATCATACTGCTGTGACAAAATCTATTCTGTCATCCTGTTTTAAAAAACATCATATTGAAAGACAACATTCCATTTCCTTTCAGATGAATGATGAAATGGTTCTGTTTGACGTCTTTTTGTACTCTATCATGAAGCAGGTCATGATTCTCCTGCACACTTCTGAACCAGGATAAATACCTAATTATATGTAGTCAATATTTAAAAGTACAATATCTAATAGAGTAGAACAGATGTGACTCCTGCAGTATCTGCTCTTTACCACTAAGTGATGGTGAGAGTGGCCTGCAATTGTTACAGAAGCTAAATGCCAAATTTATACATTATTCCAGAATATTCAGCAGACAAATCCCTTAGGAACACTTGAAACCTCCTGCCTCTCTTTTCAGAAGTTCTGTCTTTTGCAGAAAATCAAACTAAAGACAGGGTTTGAGACAGCTACCATAAAAGAGGCCTGGTACTCAGTGACCCTTTAATAATTGTACAGTACATTGGCCAGAAATGCTAGAAGTGGAGAAGAAGCAATAAAAGTAATTTCAAATGAAAATTATTCAAATGAAAACAGTTGAAAGCTGAAACACTGAAAGAGTTTACAAAAGCAACTCAGAAAGCCAAACCTAGAACCCCAATTATCCATTGCTGATAGTCCCCATTCCACCATCATTAGACCACTCTGGTTTATATACACTTTTATATTTTCCAGTCATGACAGACTGGTGGAATGGGAAGTGAAGCTAGAAAACCCAGCAAAGAAGCCTGCCCAGAGATGTACCTTTGTAGTTTGGATCAATATACTGTTTCCATTCAATGTCTGAATAAACAAATGGTTATTAAGGTGCTGTGTTTTTAGGAACCTCTGATGCATTAAATACTCTTGGTTGGAAGTGTTTTGTTAGTGGGATTACATTATAAGCTTTCCATTTGGTTCTGCAGAACCAAGCTTCTACATCTTTCAGCAACTCTTGCTTATGTAAATATCTCTTTGTTCTATGATTTATTTCAGTAGTATTATTAAAACTTTTAACAGTTCCTTCTCTCTAAAATGTCTGGGTACAGGCTGAAGATTTTGGAACAGCTAGCAAAATGGAAAAACTGAAGACATTCAGTGTTTTAGCCATTCTGAAGAATATTAGTTGCAACAGGTAAAACTGGCTGAAACAGCAAGAAAATCACAATCTAATTCAAACATCATCAACTTCCTTAGGGCCACAGTATCCCAATGTTTTTTGGCTGCAATGCCAGGATTTTCTCATGTGAGGTTGCTGGGTTTTTTAAAATACCCTTTTGACTGGGTGGCCAGAATGTTGTTATGGTTACTGACGTTTTGCTTTTGAAGAGCCTCGTCATGAAAAGCCGCTCTTTCTGTCCTATGTGGAAGGACCATGCAGAGATGGGGAAAATGATTAAATTGCAGTGGATTGTAAATATAAGCCCAACAAGATGTTGCTCTAGCACCTACGGACAAAGACAACAAGGGAAACAAGTGGAATTAATCTGATATAGAATAGGTGCTATTGTATTTCCAGATTTACTCTGGGCATTTGAGGAACTATAAATGAACAGACACAATCATTATAAATTCTAGGACTGTTTTTCCCCTAACTCTAAAATAGACTTAGAAAACCATAGACAAATAAATCCAGTGTCCTAGTAAGCCAAGAAAAAGAAAAAAAACTACCTCTGAAAATGTTTGATTCACTTGCTAAAAAGACTGTCATACTTCTCAGAAAAACTTAATTGTTACTTTAGTGATATTTATCAGAACTACTAATGTGATGGGCTATATGCTGAGCTGAGATCAGTGGGGTACGGTTCCACTGACTTGACCAGAACTATTTATGCTCAAAGACTTGAACCACTTTCTTTTTGATACTTATGGAAATATCAAACATTGGGACCCTTACTATAGCAAGCCTTTGTGTAACTAGTACGTATGCCAGCTGAGGAGCATTGCAGAGCAGCCAATGCTGCTTAATTATGCAAAACGCAGTGCTGCGTACTGTGAGATGAAGCTAAGAATCATGATTACATAGGTCTTCATATGGGTTGATGGTGCTATATCTTGCAAAACAAGCTTTTTATAAATCTTGCTCCTCACAAAGCATGCTGTTTAAACCATGAAATCTTAACTGTTCTCATTATTTGCGCTAGACAGTTCATTACATTGTGTTATTACCCTAACAGCCATTCAAGGCAGAAATGACACAGGTGCTTTACTCTCTGTTATTATAATCTTACTATTTCAGATGCCAAAATCAATCATTCATGTGTATTCTGGGTGAATGCAACTTATTGACTCAAGTAGAGATGTTGAAAATGCATTCAAGAGCTAAGTTGAAAATAGATTTTGATGATATGTTGGTGAGTACTTTTCAGTTTTGAGGATGCTGTACAAATTCAGTGAAGAACTTCACTGAAAGAACTTCAGTGCAGTGTGAATTACTACATATACCAGGCAGATTTTGGTGGCTAATGCTGAAGGCTGAACAGTATCTTGGGAATACAATCATAGAATCATAGATTAAATCATAGAATCACAGAATAATTTGGGTTGGAAAGGACCCTATTGATCACCTAGCTCCAACCTTCCTGCCCATCTTCACAGCCCTTCTCTGGGTTTTCTCCAACAGGCCCACATCCTTCTGATGTTGGGGGTCCCAGATCTGGATGCAGGACTCCAGGTGGGATCTCGTAGAACAGAGTAGAGAGGCAGGATCCTCTCCCTCGACCTGCTGGCCATGCTGCTTTTGATACAGCCCAGGACTAGTTTGGTTTTCTGGGCTGCGAGTCCAGAATAGCTGCTACAGGGCTTCCCATCTCCACCCTCACTGGCACCTTCTGGCTTAAGAGCATGTGCTGCTTTTCACTCACTCTGCATTTTTAGACATAATATGCAAATTCTGGTTCTAGTCTGACACAAAATTTCTGCCTCCTGTCCAGCCACTCGGATCTGCATTCTCTCAGCTGGCAAAAGGGACTGGATAGGAAATGGACTGTACCATGCCAATCCTTGGGATTCCCTGAAAGAAGGGTTTTGACCTATGATTGTGAATGAAATAATACATATTTCTTCTCATTGTTCATAAAACAGTTTTAGTTAGGATAACAGCATGAACAGTGAATTTGTGAGAATTAAAGAGTGCAAAAGTCTCATCTAATAAAATACAACAATGTATAGCAGAATACCAGAGCACTAACACTGGAGATGCTTAGTGAAGTGAAAGAATAAATTTAATAACCATAATCACAAAAATTCTGTCTCTGGTCTTGTAGAAAATGATCTCTTTTCTTTCCTTCTCCCTTTGGATCCTTGTCCAGCAGTAGATACTATGCAAAGTCTTCAAAACATGATATTATACAAAAATCATGCTAAAATTACAGCTCCAGTGAAACACAGGAATTTAAACAATATTAAACTATGTGAAATGAATCAAATGGAAGACAAATTAAGATTTGTCTGATGCATTCATGCATTTCCTTCCTGACTGATGCTGAGGAATGTTAAACTGCAAATTTTATTTGCTTTCACATTTACATCTGTTTATGGCTTCACCATACATATAATTTTTCCCAGGGAGAGAGAAATACTGCAAGTGCATCTTTGAAGAGTTTAAATTTTATTGTAAGGATATATAAAACCAGAACAGATTGCTGTGAGGTGGCTCTGAGATGCTTTATTGCATTAGAGGGTTAGAATTTTGTAACCAAGGCCAATGGGGCAGAGCTCTTTTCCTTGTTGGCTCCCTGTGGGCACTGGGTTTGGTACCCAGTTATCCAGTCTAGCAAGAACAGGAGCAAATCAAAAACAAAACCAAAATGAAATATACAATGAGATAAACTGCAAGATCTTTAGGCAGGTAAACTGCCATCCGAAGCTCCCTTCAGAGACCAGTGCAATGCTAGACTTCCACTGTTGTACATGAACAAAGATTAATGTTTCTGCAATGTTTCTTCTTCCCCTACTGCTGCCCTTGGTAATAGCTTGTAATCAACTGTTTAAACTAGGAAAGGGCCAGTTTGTACTGTGGTTGTACAAGGAAATAAAGCTTATGGAGTCACGTTGTGCATTTGGTGCTCCCATTAAGGGGTGGTTTTACTCTCCATTAGACACCAGAAGTTCCTCTAGTAGGGATGAGGAAGCAGAGAATAGGTGAAGACAAAGAGACATAGGAAGCTGGGCTACCTCGGTTCTGTTGTGCACAGAATTACTTGCTTTTCATGTGTTCATTGGCAGATGGTCTTAGCAGACACAGTTTTCATCCTCAATGAGATGATTGTGACACCTATGCCTTTGAAGAACTAATTAGAACTACCATCACAGAAAAACATCTTTTCCTGTGTCCCTTCAGAAACTGAATGACAAAGACTGCCTTTAGACCATGTCCCTTGCTTTCCTCACCTCCAAACCATCCTGAAGCTGCTATGTTCTGCAGAAATTACAAGATAAAGTGAAGGAAGAGCCATCACAGCACAAGTCAAAGCAAGACTATCTAGTCCCCTTAACTTATTTCTGAGACCTCAGGGAAACAAGCTGTTATGTGCAATTTGGGAGATGAGCAGCTACATTTCGGTCAGGCTGTGCTGCCAAAATCTTTGTAGAACGGTTGATTTCCTATGAAAGCTTGAACCTCCAGTAAGAAAATTATTCCAACTTCACGTCATATTTGTGTACTCATCTTTCTATAGAGTTTGTTTATTCAGTCATTAGTTTTATGCAGAGCATAGCTCATAGAAGAAGACTTATCTTTAATCCTCTCTTATCCTCTATCATGGCCTAGGCCCTCTGGGATTTCCTCAAAAGACTATTTGCCAACTGCGCTATGAGCCACCTCACAAACAATACTTCTCTTTCCTTGTGCAGTAAAAGTGTACTTAGCACAGTCCTTAGAAGTAACGCCTTTTTAAAATGCTTATCACTGATATACCACTGCCCTCTATTCACTGCACCTTTGTTGCTGCTCATCACTGGCACAAAGACCACACTCCAGGAGCAAATAGATATTTCACCATGAGGCAGAAGGATGAAGTTTATTTCTTGCTAGTTTGTATGACAGTTCTCACTGCCTAACACACCATTGCTGGCCATCTGAGAGGCACCTGTATTCCTGCTTTTGAAATTCCTCTGCCTTACAAAAACTCTGCCTCCCTTGGAAATAGAGAGTTATTAATGAAACAAACTCATTCCAGTCCGCTTAGAAACACAGCTGAGCAGCCTTCCCAGCAATGCCAGGAACACTTGCCTCTTCCAGTTGCATAGCAAGTCTTACAAACCCCAGTGAACCCCCTCTCAAAAGCATGGGAATTACTTAGTTCGCCTTTTGGGTATCATTCCCAGGCAGCAATTCCTTATCTGCCAGTACCAAATCTGTACAGAAGACACAGAAAAGCAAATGGGACAGCATCAATATGGGGACTGTCATACACTACCTAAAAAGAAATATGAAATTACATTCTCATCTTTATGATAACTCGGTCCCTTGCCCTTTGAAATAAAATTACATCACCCCTCTGCCTTGTTTTCCCTCTCACTTGTTTGCTCTTTTGACTCAGGTGCCATTACCTTTGGTAGGGGAAAGCACTCAAATGAAGCCACTCCACTTCCTCTGCCCCTTCTTCTCCAACATCCTACCATGACAGAAAGGCCATCTCAACCAGGGCCTGAGAGAGAAGGAATTAAATTCATGTGATTTCTCCATTAATTTGCTCATTTTCCTAGCTCTGTTAAATGAAATCTGTATGCTGATACTTGCTACCCAACACACATTCCAAAACTACTTTTGCTACAGTTAATTTATAGTTACCAGATAAAGAATTAATTTGCTCACTGTGTACTTTACGGGGAATAGGGGTGGAGGGGAAGTGTATATATAGGTATTTTTGTGGGTTTTATATGTTTATACATACATACAATATGTAAATGAACCATATTGTTCAAACACACATTGCAAATACACATTCCAAAACTATTTTTGCTACAGTTAATTTATAGTTATCAGATAAAGAATTCATTTGCTTACAGTGTATGTTACAGGGAATAGGGGTGTAGGGGGAAGTGTATATATAGGTATTTTTGTGGGTTTTATATGTTTATACATACATACAATATGTAAATGAACCATATTGTTCAATTTAGTCATTGAATTGAAGTTTTCTCATTAAAAACAAATAAAAGAGAGAATTGATAAGATTAGAACACAGGAAACAGTTAAGAGTGGTAACAATTTGGAATAATAGCTAAGCCTTCTGCATATCTTGAAAATACTGCCTTCAGAGAGAGCATTCTATTGCTTTCAGTTAAAACTAGCTCAAGCCCAGAAATCACTTGCACTACAAGAAGAGTGGCAGTAATACTAATTTTAAAATCTTCTTTTGAAAAAAAATAGATTAAGACCTAGATTTAGATTAGTTCAAGGAGCAAAGGTATATAAATAGCAAAAGCCAGAGGTGACATGATGAAAATAAAATACAAAACGTGTCAACATTCTGCTCTTCATAATATAATATAAAAATGCTGTGAGAGCCAACTAATTACCATTTCATTTTTTCCTGAAGTGTTTTCCCACTCAGATTGTCCATTTGTTCTTTTTAAGCTACTACTTCAAACACATTCAATTATATGATTGCATTTGTAGCACATATAGTAACGCAATTGGCATTAAAGGGAAAATCATGCTCAGAACAAAAGCTTTAATTAGATCTAAATATAGAATTATAGTGCCACTAGTCATTTCAAAAGGCTTTTGAATCATCAAAGGTTAATTGTCAAGATAACACTGACATGATTAAAGGGAATAAATATGTCACATTGATTTGGCTCAGCATTAATGCACTAAGTAAATCCTAAATTACTGCACTCCCTCTAAATCAGACTACTGAAAATAGATTCTTAAAAAAACTATGAAATTATCTGATTCTATCCCAGGTATTATTGTTCTAGATAATTGGAATGCTATATGTCTGAACAAGCTGTCAATATGTGAAGGTATGGCACTGATTAAGCAAAGCAACTGCTAGACTGGGAAATCCCACAGGGTTTGAGCACTTTCTGAGGCATTTTGCTTATATTAATTTTTAAAAAATAGGAAAACAAAGAGGCATGTAAGAGATAAAAGTGAAATGAGATTAAAATATTTCATAGGAAGTGAAGGATCAGAGGCAACATCAGTTTTAGCAAGTACTTGGGTGTGAAGTGGCTCAGCAGGGAAGCAGTCAGTGTTTGTCTTATATAGCTGTACAAGATGGTACAGAACTTTTACCTTTATCCAACCCTCTGGCAGCAGACTGAAGTTGTCCAAAGGACCACGATTCATTTAGAACCTTAGGTTTCTCACGGGTTGGAGTGCACTTGATTCACAGAAGGAGCACAGATTCTTGTTTAATATTCATCAAAAGAGTATTGGGTTTGTACACATCTCACAGCTCTACAAGTCAAAGCAGCCAATGCACAGCTAGAGATAATTGGAGGAATTCACTGCCTGGCTTTAGCTGTGTATCGAAGCAAAGTGTAATGTAGATGCAGCTACAGATCCCCATAATATGTTCAGCAAATGGCAAGTAATGTCTCCTATGACCTGCTTGTCTTTACATCCGGAGAATTAGTATGGGACCATCAGAAAAACAGGGATTGACACATAACTTTTAGAGGTGAATATTAGTCCTTTTTCATATTTGGTAGGCATGTGAAATATTCATGAAAATAAGAAGCTTTAGGGGAGAGGAGGGCATTGAGGAAATGAATCCCACTATTTCAATTAAAAATCACAATAAAACTAATATAACTTCATGATTTCCTACTTATTTTTGGACAGACATGAAATCATATATAAATCTTACTGGATAAAAGCTCAACCAATCAGAATTTTTTTTTTAAAGCAGAGTAGTTAGACTCTGCGAGAAACTGCATAATTCTTCAGGCATTGTTCTCCGTGTTGAAAAGCTTTAGAGGTTACTCATTGTGCCTGTCATCAGTTTTGTCTGCCACATTAAAAAATAAATCACTTCTCTGCCATATGAGAACTTTTTTAGGCTGAACTTCTTGTCTCCGCAATGTGTCCTCAGCTTGGAAATGAAATCCAAACTTTGAGAAATACAGAGCTGCAACCTGTGAATGAGAGATAAGCTTCCCTGTGGCGGTAAACTTTGTTTAAAAACAAGTTTTTGCTCACTTTTTAAAGAAACAGCTAATGCCTCTTGTAGAAAACTTGTAATATCAAAATAATGGCTATTTGACAACAAGTTCTGAAAAAGACAAGACCTACTGAAGTCCCATCCAACAGTGAGTTGTTCTCCAGCCTGTAATGACTAGACTAAGTTAGTAAATAAGAAATAATTGCCAAACTGCAATATATGCTACAGCTGTCTATATTCTAGATGTCTGTGAGAGAGGGCTCAGAGGAGGGCAGAGAGCAGAGAAGAGTCATGGTGCACTAAGTAATTGTTTTGCTGTGGTCCTGGTGATCTCTGTGATTAACTTGCTGGGCCCCTCAGCAACTGAGAACTTCTTAGCAAGTAGGTATTCCTAATTTGCCCATAAAACAGAGTATGGAGAGAGGACCCGGTTTTCAATTCTTTCTCTGCAGCAAAACTGAGATAGGTTTGAAAGAGAACAATTCCTTGTCTCTGAAATTCTTGCCACTAGAGACTCGTAGAGCTTCTTATTTTTGCTTCTTCTTTCCAAAAGTGTAACACCACAAGATGCTGTGAGCTCAGCTGTGCTGTCCTAGTGCAACTGATTTTCTGCTGATGGAATCACTGCCTTTCCTGAAGTTTCTGAATCCACCCTTCCTCCCTGAAAAGCAATCTTTATGGAAAGCAGTTGGTTCAAGTGAAACATTGTCTTTCCTGATGTAATTCAGTGTAGAATTAAAAAGTGTTTTGAAGAATCTAGCATACTGGAGACAGAGTTTTCCCCTTCCACTGAAAGCATGGGACTAGTGCAGCAATTCCATATAGAGCTCCAAGTCCCCATTAGGTGCTCAGCAACTAAGTCCCAGAAATGTAAGGTAGGGTAAGCCCATAGGTGAAACCTAAGCATTCCTTCCAACCCACCTTGTCATAGTACTCTGACAGCAATCTAGCATTCTCCATAGCAGAGCAGACCTGAGATTTTTGGTGGTCTTTGGCAGACTGTTCTTCCCTGTTTCATTGTCACCAGAACTGTCAGTGCTGCCATTAACATTACTTCAGAAATTGCTGCTATTCTGAAATTTTCATCTGCTCCTATGTCAGAACTCTGGAAGGCTTCAGAAACTCTCAGCAGAGGTGTCATTATCAAACCAGCAACATCACAGTCGCAACAGGAACCAGCATGCTCAATTAGTCTTAATGTACTATATTTCTGTTCCTAATTTAATAGCCTCGCAACCTTTTCTGCAGCATCTGTTAGCTGCAGCAAGATCATCAACTCTTTCATTAGTGCTGAATGGCAAAAAGAACTGGCAACATGCAGAGTTTCCTTAGAACACCCAGTTTTCCTGAGTGTTGCTAATGCTTATTAGTATAGATAGCATCTCTTTCCTACAGAATCACTCTGCCCTTCTGTGGGGTTGAAACTGGGTTAGTAACTGACAATTCTTCAAACTAGGCTAATTACAAATATGGGAAATTCAGTGAAGGAAGAGCTAGAGCCAAAAAAAAAATTTAAAAGGGCAGAGTGTTTAATAATATGAACCTGACCTTTTCAGCAACAGAGAAAAAAAAAGTCAGAGAAGATGTGTATGCGTCAAAGGTACTGGTAGTAGAGCAGTCACTTCTAACTAGCATTGTTAGAATTCAGTTGCCCATAAGGAATTCTTGAAAGAAGTGCAAAAATAAACTAGTTAGTTCAATTAAAGCATCTAAAACAGTAGGATAGGCAGGATAATCCAGCAGAAAATAGGTATCTTCTCTGGACTAATTAGCCATTGGTCATCTAAACTGTAATAAATTACCATTTATTAATCTAACTGTTCAATATGTAGACATAAAAACATATATAGAACAAAAGTCACAGAAAAGGAGAAGTTCACAATTCTGATGCACCATAGGTTTTAAAGAAAATCAAGAGAAATGGAAGCACTGTGATATGATATATCAAGGAAATCAGGCTCATCAGGTAAAGCAAATGAGATCATTATTCAGACTGTTTGAAATACCTCGGTTGTGAAATTTGTTGGGCTTTTTATTATAGATAGTTTACATTTATTTAATTAAACTATTCACAAGAAATACTATCTGCGTAAATCGCTCAACACTTCCGCTCTTTTAACTAAATTCTGAATACATTTTTAAGCAAATGTATAAGGGTCAAGATTTCTATTTCTGATATTTCTAACATTAGAAAATAAAGCCAGAAAAAAGTCTCTAGAAAGTGCTGCTCATTCTCCAAACATGAGGCCTTTTATTCTTCTTCTTTTGTTTTTATTTTTTCAAAGAGAACTGATAAACTTCTTTGCAGATCCCCTATAGTGAAATAATAGATACATGCTCACTTGTTGATCGAAAGACAGATAAATTCAGACCAAGACCAGAGCACTAAATTATATTTTGTCTCTGTACAGCCACATGGGATTGTATATGGCATGCCAAGACTCAGTGCCACCTGCCAAATTTGCAGATTAACCTTTCCAAAGCAACTAATATATCAATTTGTTCCAGTCATTTGATAAAAATGTTTTACTTTGTCTAGGTCAAGATAGAGCCATGGGGTTTTAAAAATTAGTTTATTCCCTTAATCTTAAATACATTTCATTTCTGTGACACTGAATAAGCATGAGTAATGCAAATATAAACAGTTTTCATCAGGAATCATTCTTATCAGCTATTCCTTGCCAAAGGTTAATACCCTGCAAAGCACCTACACAAATAATGGCTTGTGTTTGAAAATACATTCAATGAATATGCAGAGAAACTAAACGTTGATACCACTAGTCCTCCTGTTCCAACCCCTGTATTACCAGGCTTGTACTGCTTTGCTGTATTTCTCCTGTGTGGTGCATTTTTCATTTTATTTCTGTTCCATCTCAGAGATACCAACAGAGAATACAGATTGCCAGGAGCTGACATCAATCTTCCGGTAAGCTGTAGTATGGTACCAGTAAAACACATCAAGAGGGAAAATATACTTACAGTGACATTTTTATGATTAGCAGCCAAAAAAAGAAGCAAAGAGGCAGGGAAGTCTGCTCACTGCACTACAAAGCACGTGCTGATTGGCAGACCGAATTCCTTAATGACATTCTTATTAAGTTCTTGCTGCCAAATGCTGTTTGCTTTTGCCGTCAGAACTGTCTGCATTAATAATGAATAACTGCTTGGAAGCTACTTACATAAAGCACTGTTTTCATGTCACTGCCATAGATGGCATCTCTGTGCAGATGAGAGAGCACCTTGTGAATGAGTTCATTGAACAGTCCTTTTTAAGACAGCTGTGCTGGGACAGTGTTTCTATGGACACAGCCACATTGGTCTGGACTACAGCATCTCAAGGATGAAGACTTCCAGACCTAACATACCCTTATCTGAGTGGTCTGATACCATATTTTCACTGTGTTTGCAATTGGCTTAACTCTACTGTGAAGGCAGGCTATTAGAGTAGTTATGAGAGTAGTGAGCTGCAGTGGCTGTGGGAAACTCTCCAGACAAACACAAAGACACACGGTATGCCAATGCCCTAGTGTAACACAGTCCCAGAGGCAGAAGCCTCTTGGCAGATGGGGAAGGGCTGCAATACATAAGTGAGCTTGCTGGGTAGTCTTGTAAAATCTTGCCAAAATGACACTGTTTACAGAACAAATAAAGCACAGGAAGATGTCTCTTTCCTTCCACACGCTGCAGTTCCTACCTTTCTGCTTCTGCCTCAAATGTTTTTATTTCCCTCTGGTTGACACAGCTCTGTATGCAGAACATATAAAGAATGCATAATTTAGAGTGAATGTCTCACAGCAAAATTTCCACTGTGGAGCTGGTTTGCTTGCAGTACTTTGTTACAGTGATGATGTGGCCTGCGTGAATTCTGAATATTGCTGGGAAGCTGCTACAGCAAAACTCTTTTATTGTGAATAATTTTGTGTATAAATGTAATCCAGTAACTGTTGATGGATCACTAATATGTCTTTTCCAAATAAAGTCTGACAGAGATTGAGCCCTGGGGAGTGAAACTGTTTTTGAAAACAGCCATCTAGACTTTTAAAACTAAGCCATACATAGAATGTGCTAGAGCCCTTCTCAGCTTTAAGAAGGTATTATTAGAAACAAGAATTTAATGTGGAAAAAAACATGTGGCGGTAAAAATAATTTAAAGGAGAGAAAGATATAGGAGAAGCCTACAAACCTCTAAAAGGTAAAAAGGTCAATCCCAAAATGCAGTAGTCAAGGTCATATAGAAGTGGTGCAAATAAGCAGAAAACAGCCTTGCAGGCTGATGTAAACCCACAACTATTTACTTATCATAAGATATGTATTCCCATCGCATTGGCTCCAGTGTGATTTTATCACCTGCATGTTAGGTAGTTGTATTCACGCAGTGTAAAGTGTGACTGAAAACTGCTCAGCGAGACAAAAAGGAGTTGTATATGTACCTCTAAGCATCTTTGCATAGCATTATAGGACAAACTTTCTCACGTGCCTGGATTTGACTTTACTGGTAAGGAGCACAGAATCATTGTTTGCGTAACTCAAATACCAGCCAAACCACATCAAAAGTAAAAATTGGAGTCTAATGCATATTTAAAATTTTGCCTATTTTAAGTACAGTGGTGAGAGGGTGTATGATTTTTTTTTGCCATGTTAGAAAATTATAGGTGCCATGTACTTCATGCAGTCCAGAACACACCCCTCAGCCTTTCATAGTAAGTCAAATAGTAACATTACTACCATGCTGAGAGTATTATCTCAGTGGGTGGGTGATGGGGGAAGACAGAACTTTATTTCTGCCACAATTACAAAGGGAAAAATTGTCAAGTATAGACAAGGTCTTAGCATGACTATTCCTCATCCTGCACGAGAGCCCTCTTCACCTCTCAAACGGTTTTTCTTTCTTCAGGCAGGCACTGCACACTATGATACCCAGGCTACTGCTAAAAAAACATGCCTGCTGCCATTAATCTCTCTGTCAGGCAGCAGCAAGGTCCAACCGCGCCATAAGGAAAAGGCAGTGGGAAACTAAGCATCATGCAGCAGCTGGCAGGCAGAGGGGCCATGACAGCAAGGGTCAAGTGCCACGGTACCTGAGTGAGGTAACCAGAGAAGGTGTGGTGACAGTACTTGGCTTAAGCTGAGAGTTCAGATCATGAGAAAAGATCATAGAGACAACACAGAATGAACAAGTCATGAAGTCAAGCCAACATGTCAAGATCAGAGTCTGGATCAACAACATCCACAGCTGAGGATGGGCACGACTGTGGCACAATTGCAAGGTAGGTCGGGGGGGACAAGGGCAAGAGACTCAGCTTAAAAGCAAATCTGAAGGAAAGGAATGGGGAACCTTAGACAAGGCATCTTCCATCTCTTTCTTCACAAGAGGTCTTCTCAATGAGCCAGCCTTGAACATAGACAGCTAAACTCTTGGCACCAAGCCCAAGCAGGCAAACTCCCAGGAGGGGAGTGGAATGTGCTGATACCCTATGGACTTCCAACATAAGCTCTCAGTGTGGGTTCTCCTTCTAAATGGTGATGAATACTTGAAAGAAATGAGAACAGAGCTCAAGCGGAATTACGTCTTTTTAGAAAGACTGTAATATACTTTTAGAGTAGACTTTACTATTTGGTCTATGGTCAAAATAGACATGTGGCAGTAAGAAGACTTGTAAACCACACTATCTGAGGATATCGAACCTCAGAAAATGGAAAAATAAACTGCCATCTGGTTGTGTTTAAAAATGGATAGATTGTTGTATTTTAGGTGACATGCATCCTGCTTCTCAGTGACAGATGGAAAAACAATATATACTCACACAATCAAACTCAGACAAGTCTTTATTCTTAGTGTTAAATTCAGACTCCTTATCAATGAAAAACATTGGATCAGAATGTGAGATTATAATTAGATAACTAGTTAGCTGAGTACAGCTGAACTACCAAATTAATTTAGATGGAAAAATCAATGAGAGACTCAGATAAGAGCCTTGTTATGAAATTCTTTATAAAGTCCCCATGAATAGATAAAGCAGGCATTTCCCCAAGCTTAGAGAGACCACCTTCGTTATTTAAATCATGTAATACTGATTTTGCTAGCTCTTGTGCAACTACTCCAACCTGCCACCACAGGGTATTATAGGTTGGTCCAGTTCTCCTCTTTTTCACCATAAATAAGGGGGAAGATATTTTTGATCTAGGCCCATGACGATAACTGGTGCAAGACAGGGGCGGTCAGAATGAAAGGTGTTCAAAAGAGAACTAGTTCTTGTGGGAACCTGGTAGACATTTTGAGCTAGAGCTGATAAAGGACTTAATCATCTGAAACGTGAATCCCATAATTGACTAATTCTTAGACGCCTGACCCCAAAATCAAAGCTATACCCCTGTTCCTTGAATTCTCTGCATAATGTATGAGGACAATTGGCTAGCTCAGACTAAAGTTCATCCAAACAATGAACTGTAAAGTGACTCGTGGTCCTGGCGTCAGGTAAGTTGTGTTCACAGTAGATTCAGGACCTTCAAGGAGTTCACCTATATTATATGAACCATTTTGCTATAATGCTATTGGGTGGGTGAAGATTCCACTCACATTTTTCAACTTAGCAGATGCGATGAGCTTCTGCAACGCAGTTACAGCTAAAGTGGGGTAACAAAGAATTTAACACAATTGTAACACACTCTTACATGTGAATTGCAGATACAGCCTTTAAGAAACAGAACAAAACTATCATTCTGCAAATGCATTTTTTCAGTGGAAAGTACAGAAGCGTAGGAGTTTCTGGAGTTCAGGTTTGGTAGTGAGTTTAGTGTTTCAATGTTTATTTTGGAAAAGGTCTGCACAGAAGTGATGCAGCTTTTCTTCGAACAGCCAGACAAGATTCTGCTTCAGCCTTCATGGAGACTTTGTTATCAATCTCTCAATCCAGAGTTTAGTTTGGGACTTACACTGCATTCAGAGAAGAGCAACAAAGCTGACAAAGAGTCTAGAACACAAGTCCGATGAAAAACAGCTGAGGGAACTGCAGTTATTTATCCTGGAAAAAAGGAAGTTGAGGGGAGACTGTAATACTGGCTAAACTTCCCAAAAGGAGGCTGTAGCAAGGTGGAGGTTGGTCCCTCTCCTCAAGTGAAAAGCAATAGAACAAGATGAAACGGCCTCTAGTAGAGCCAAGGTTTAGACTGGATATTAGAAAAAATTTCTTGACAAAAGGGTCATCAAGCATTGGAATAGTCTGCCCAGGGAAGTGGTGGAATCACTATCACCAGGAGCATTCAAAAAATATGTGGATGTGGCACTTGGGGACATGGTTTAGTGGTAGGCTTGGCAGTGTTAGGTTTATTATTAGACTTGATATGTTAAGGGTCTTTTCCAAACTAAGTCATTCTATGATATGGTTGTTAAACAGGTGGTTTAACTCTGTGTCTACAACAAATCACTTAGTGATTCACCTTTTTGAAATCTGCTTTCCTTAATTCCTTACTTTTAACTTACACCTCAAGAAATTCACCCGGTTTCATGTGTGAGCATCTTTACAGACTTTTCAATGACCCACATTCATAAAAGGCATGTTTTGTATGTACAGCCCCCAATTAAATTCACAGGGAATAGATGGACTGTTAAAAAGTGTATTCTGGAGGGGCAACCTATTAACATATACTGAATATTGAAGCCTCTGAGTAGCTGCCCCTTAGCTGCTGTCTTCCCTCCCCTTGAGTTAGCTTGCTCTTAGAAGATTGCAGTGAGGCAGTGCTATATAAATAAAAACTTATTCTGCTTTTCAAACCAATCAGCAAGTAGGTAGATCATAAATAGACCTTTCTTAATTTTATCAGCTTGAAGTAGAATTATATAAACTATAGGGTCGCTTCTGCTGATGGAAGAGATTTAAAATAACATTTCTCCAGGCTTTATTTGGAAACTGATGGTCAGATGATAATTAGCCTATTTGCATTTCTAAATTACTGCCAGTGGAGGCTTAGCTATTGCAATCTAGCAGAGACCAACACCTCATCGGGCTCAAGAGGCAATTAAACTACTGAAATTAAAAAAAAAATGGAAGCATGAACAGTTTTTCAGTGTCTTGCATTAATTGTTCGAAAGGCTTTACTTACCTTCTTGAGATTGTCTGATGTGTAAACTGGGATGGTCATTTGCATTATGGTAATGAAAGTACTATATACATCAAAAGATGAAAAAATCCCCTAACTGCCTCACTTTTAGTGATTGATTTCCAATAATAAACCTGAGCAGGTTCAAGGCAAACTCTCTCATTGGGTAAATCGAAGATATGAGCTGCAGACTGAGTGCTTGCTCTGGCTTTACCTCAGGGATGCAAAAATTCTACATAGCTTACTTCACTATTTTCAGAGTTCTGCCTTTCCACACTGTTCAGATATATAAAAAAAGAAAGAAGTTTGAGGAAGGAAGTGTCTATGTGTTCAGGGGGGAAATTAGTACATGAAAAGCTGAAGCGTAAAATACTAAAAATCATCTCAAGCAGAAGCAATACCCAGGAACAGGCTCAGTGCTGAAAGAAGTATTTTGCAGACTAAGGCAAGGAAAGTAAAAATTTGAAGTAGAGAAAGCTATTGCACTAAAACTCTTCCTAGTATCCTCTCCCTCTCCTTTCAGCCTGCATTTTTCCTATTTGATTAATGAATATTAATGAATATTAATGACCTTCTGAGTTTCTAGGCCAAGTGAACTAACAGCCAGATGCTGTTGCAATGTCCGTGTACAAACCTCAGCTGGAAAGCCCCACTCAAGACCACAGAGCATGCTTTTGCAGCCTCTTTTTCTCAGTGGTCTAGTCACATCTACAACAGCATGGAATGTACTATGCCATGATGCCTATGCTACAAACCCACTCAACATCCCACACCTTTCCTGGGCCCTTCTTCACGCACCCGTTTGTACATGTATATTGGTTTGGGCTGGCATGGAGTCAATTTTCTTCATAGTAGTTCATATGGTGGTGTGTTTTGGATTTGTGACCAAAAGAGTGTTGGTAATTCAAGGGTATTTTCGCTATTGCTGACATGGCTTGCACAGTGTCAATGCTTTTTCTGTTTCCCACCTCACGCCATCAGTGACGGGGATGGGAGCGCACAAGGAATTGGGACAGGACACAGCTGGAACAGTTGACCCCAGCTGACCAAAGGGATATCCCAGACTGTATGATGTCTTACTCAGATATAAAACCTGAGGGGAAAAGGGGGAAGAAGGAATATATGGAGTTGTGGCATTCATCTTTGCAAGTAACCATTTGTGTGATGGAGCCCAGCTTTCCTGGAGATGGCCGAACACCTGCCTGACCGTGAGAAGAGTTGAATGAATTCCTTATTTTGCTTTGCTTATGTGCAGCTTTTGCCTTACCTGTTGAAGTGTATTTATCTCAATCTACAAGTTTTCCCATTTTTATTTTTCTGATTCTGCCCCCCTTCCCACAGGCAGGAGGGTGGACGGTGGGACAGCAATGAGTGAACAGCTGCATGGTGCTGAGCTATCTCCAGTGGTTAATCCACAACACCACACCAGCTATGCACTCCTCTTCATAAAGAGTCTGCATTTTTACTTCCTTTGTTCAGTATCTTAGCTTTGCTTTACATGGGGAAGATGGAAATTTATATCAGGTGTTCGTGTCTCTGGACTATTGCCATTCCCTACTGTTTCAATATGCTGTCCCCAGGACCACGTCTTGGCTGCTCTTCAGGTGTAGCTGTGAGCATTTGAACCCAAAGGAGTCATGAAGACTGGCAGTGGGACATACTAGATGACACATGAAAGCTGGGGAGCACAAAGATTTTTGTGCTGTTGTAACAGCTGTTGCACACTAATGATGCTTTTATGCGTGGTCTGAGATGAAAACAGTGAGCAACAACAGGAATTTGGTACTAGGTACTTCAGCTCCCAGTGAGGACAATAGTCCTACAGACAGCATTTTACCTAATTGCAGGGTGCAATAGAGGCAGCAACCACAGCTAAAAAGAGAGGTTTCTTTGCCCCTGGTGATAAACTGTAACTATATCCCAAAGTGCATGACCACGTTGAAGGGCATCAGAGGTCCTTAACAGCTGGGGTTTCAATAAATTTTTGTTTCAGGCATCGCTATTTCATTCAGAAACCACACAAAGTACCTCAGCCCATAAATGTATGAGCAAAGCCTTTTTACTAAAGCTAGACAAATGTGAAGGGTGGCACCTCCAAGAGTATTCCAGACTTTATAGTCTCACAAGATTAATTTAGGTGCTGTAAACCATAAGTCTACCCAGCTATTCACATTGAAATAAATTATAAAGTTAGTCAGGAATGTCTTGTTGGATTTTCCAGAGAAGAGCACAATAATTTCTAGACAAAGATTCTTGATGTGATATTTCAGTATGGTCATTTTCTTTAAAAAATGAAAATAGAAAACAAGGCCTTCAAAATGCATTTTCTTTTGCACTGTCTGTTGACATGTGAAAACCATACAGAAGACAAGTGAATGGCCTGACAGATGGAATACAAAACTGGTTTTACTTGCACTTGCTCTCCAGTTGGCTGGATTTAGCAAATGGAGGCTGCATGAGATGAATGAGTAGTTGGAGTCTCTAGAGCCAAGTCCATTTTGGGTGAGAGTGGTGCGCTGAGCCAAGGCACAGAAGTGCCATTCATGTGGATGTCACACTTCATTCTATGCTCCTCACACAAACAAACTCTTCTTTTTGTAAAGCCATGGAGTACTGGGTGTGGGGAGAAAAAAAAAGGAACAGAAATCTACTTTAGATTGTTATCATCTGGAAATGTTCTCAAAACTATTGAGAAAAACATGGGTAATTAAAGCTTTTATTTCAAGATATTTGGGCACAGTTTCAACAGACTACTTTCTTTTCCTTTCCCTCTTTCCATAGTACTTTCCATCTTGTGTAGATTTCTCCTTTTCTGGAGGCTTGTTCCTTTCTCCCAAGAAGATGTCACTGTGGACTTTGCTCTTAAGTTTTGCTACAATGATTAGTAACTCCAAGAAGAGGAAAGCTAATTAACCCTGGTCTCCTAAGCATTTGTGTTTTGTGGTTGGACTGTCTCATATCTAACAAATTGTGAGATCTGATTGAAACTCTCATGGTCAAAATGTTCATATGTGTCTTTCTCCAGCTTAGAATTTTTGCTACTTAACAAGACTTAAGAACAACATATATACTTCCCATCTGCCTACCACAAATAAATGTATGGGGAAATTAACATCTCTAAGAGCTATGCTATTTCAGATGAAACAAGCTGGTGATTAAAAAGTTACTGAGGGACCAGAGAGACAGGAGACCATGAAGAGAGACATAGAGAGACATAGGAATGTGTACATACATTTATACAGGCATGTACTTAGGCTAAAAAAATCACAGCCATCACCAGCACAGACATTAGGGTAAAATCTACATTAACAGCTGATCTTACTTATATTGCCTGATTCTTTTCACGGTGCTAGTATAAGTTATCTTGGCAGGGGAGTAATTTTCCAGTATAATTTATGCAGGCACATTTGTACTATCTGCAAGTGCAATTATCCAGTACAACAACGTATATACAAAATGCTTTTGTAGACAAGTTCCTGAGCCATGTATTGGTTGGAATTAACAATAATTTGATTCAACATAATGATTTTCCTTTCAACATGCACTAGAGTTTGAGATCCTATTCCTACCTAATCAGCCTATCACGTGTGCATAGAAGAAAGGTTTCCAAATGTTTTTGATCTACAGCCTCCCCCAGACTTCAGATGTAAATCTCCTGACAGTAGAATTTTTTTTTCCAGAACTTTTGCAGAATGCTTCAACATAGTTCACACACTGAAAGTTCAGGACCTAGGAATATTTCCCAAGTGTAGTTCAGGTGTACGTTCCAGCTTTGCCTTCATTGCATTCCTTTCTCAAATCATGATTCACCTCACAGTATGGTTTCCACAGCTAAAAGCAGAAGGCTGCATAAACTAGTTAGGTCATATGCTTTGTCCAGGCCTGGCCTAAACAATTTAGTTTAAGTGCCCAGTGTGGAGCCTATGATAAATGTAAACTTGTTTATTTGTAAAACCTTCCCATGGAAGCCTTGGCATAACATGGAAAGATAAATTTCTGATAATTATTTTTGATCTAATAATGCAAATGCTGCATGCATTAGACCTTTGCAGTCTTTTGCTGGCTGTTTTTAGTAAGCACTGCAGTAATAAATCCTCAGTGCCAATGAGAGGCACAAGGTGTGCACAGAAGAACTGACATTTTTTCCATGAATAAGTTTCATACTCAAAAGTTCACATTGCTTTTAGATGATTTGGAAATCTGTGGGATATTGCTTTTAACAGCAGTGAATTTATTCTCTCTATAACAAGAAAATTCAAAGGTTCTTTAGCTAGGTTTAGTTGGTTGTTGGGCTGCAAAACAATTTCAAAATTCATTTAACTGGTATTCACCAGGAGAATTTACTGTTTATGTAACACCATAATTTAAGTTTGGAAGGCAGCAATGAAAATTTATTTGGTTAAATCTCATTAGCTACTGGAAAACCTATCTGGAAATCCCTAATCCTCCTCACTTCAAAACAGAAATTTGATACTGTAAATTACCTTGACCATAAGCTATAATTCTAAAGTCTGTAATTGCAAAACAAGAGTAAGTTTACACACAAGGCTGTTCATTACTGTCCTTCCTCACAGGAATATTTCTACTGAGATAAAGCTAATTTATACAAAGGTAAGCACTTGCCTGGTTTTGTATCTCTTTAGCTGTATCCTGGAAAAAAAAGCGCCTGTATCTAAGTGAAATATGTGGATCTGTGCTTTTGTTTGTTTTGTAAACACCAAATCACAAAATGTTTGAGGTTGGCAGACACTTGTGGAGGTCATTTGGTCCAATCCTCCTGCTCAAGCAAGGCTGCCCATAGCCAGTTACCTAGGTTCTTGTTCAGATGGCTTTTGAGCATCTCCAGGGATGGAGATTTCACGGCGTCCTCGGGTAACCTGTGCCAGTGCTCAGTCACCCTCGCGGTACAAAAGTGTTTATTGATTTCAGAGGGAACCTACCGTGTTTCACTTTGTGCCCACTGTCTCTGGTCCTGTCACTGGGCACCACTGAAAAGAGCCTGGCTCCATCCTCTTTATACTCTCCCTTCAGTTATTTGTACACATGGATGAGATCCCTCCTGAGCCATCTCTTCTCCGGGCTGAAAAGTCCCAAGTCTTTGAGCTTTTCCTACTATGAGAGATGCTCCAGTCTGTTAATCACCTTAGGAGCCATTTACTCTGCTCTCTCCAGTATATCCATGTCTCTCTTGTACTGAGAAGCCCAGAACCGGACCAAACACTCCAGGTGTGGCCCCACCAATGCGGAGTAGAGAGGAAAGCTCACTTCCTTTGATCTGCTGGCAGGACTCCTAATGCAGCCCAAGATACCATTAGTCTTCTTCCCCACATGGGTGCATGGCTAGTTCATGTTCAGCTTGGTGTCTACCAGGACCTCCAGCTGTTTGTCTCCCAGCCTGTACTGGTGCCTGGGGCTGTTCCTCCTAAGGTGCAGCGCTTTGCACTTCTCGTTGCTGAACTTTGAGAGGTTCCTGTAAGCCAATTTCTCCAGCCTGGCAAGGTTTCTCTGGATGTCTGCACAGCCCTCTGGCATATCAGCGTCTTCTCCCAGTTGGGTGTCATCTGCAAATATACTGAGGGTACACTTTGCCCCATCACTCAGATGACATGTGATCCTCTTCTCTTTGCAGCTGTCCTAGATCCCTCTTCATAAGGCCATGGACCGTCATAGCTATGGACTACATAAACTTAATAATGCTTCTGTGCTACATTTCCAGAAATGTATGTGTGTACATGTCCTCTCTGTCATCCATCTAACTTCTCTGACACTACAGCTAGAGAAATTTGTGAAAGAATAATAATATCAAACAGCAGTAGGAATGTTTGCACTCCAAATGCAATTCAACTGCACTGTGATACAGACACTTCTCAGTAATGCCTTTCTATAAATTCAACTGTATAACTTCTTGAACACTTTTAATGACCTTGTTTACTTTCTGCTTTATTGACAGCATGAGAGAAGTTGAACAGCACTGACTTTCCTTGCCTCAGAGGAGAAAACACCAAGAGATATATCTAGGCTGCGGAGTAGATGTACTCTCCAGTATGTTGCAGTCCTGCTACTTCAGTTACTTCCGTTACATCAGCTCCTTATTCCCAATTAAGATGATAATTCTCACATTGCTGTAAAACAAAAACACTATCACTAAAGTGGCTTGTAAGTCATCTGCCTGAGATTTGCATGAGGAGAGGCAGACCTTTTACGAAGCACACCACTAACATGGGTAAAGTCCCATCCAGCTAGTATTACTGCAAGTAAAGAAGGAAAAGGGTTTCCCTGTTCCTAGTGCTACAGTGGCCAGCACAGGCTTCCAGCATAAACTCCAAGTGGCTTTTCTTAACAAGCAGCTCCCCTTAGCCACTATGCCACGTGCCTATTGCTTGCATATTGCGTGCATATACATCCCTAGCCCACCCCAGGGTAGGTTTATTTTTGTTCACCTTCTAGGCCAGTGATATAAAGGTAAACAGGGGCTTACAGATTTAACTTCTGTATACCATCAGAAGAAGTAATGGGCTTCTTCAGTACGAATTCCATCTTGATCTGGATTGAATACAACCCTAAATGGATGCATTTGAAGTGCTCTAGGGTAAAGCAATACCAATTAAAAAGTTCCAAAGGGCTTGGGAAATTATGAAATGTAAAACAGCAGTGAATGAGCAACTTGCTGACCCATCCTAATAAACTAGCTTCTTTGATGGATGATAAAAGAACCTTGAGGAACAGTGGTTTTAACTGCTCACAAGTTTTTATGATCACTAATTTAGCCACTATCTCTGCTATTTGATTCTGACCCAATTACCAAAGGATCTTGCACGTGGCCTTCTGCACTTTCAGAATAGATAAAGCACCTTAAAATCTTTTTCCAGCTTTGAAAATGTACAGGGCTGCCTTCAGCTAACTCAGGGGAAAAATGCATCATGAAGAACAAGTACTTTACGTGAGTAATGCTAATGCTACCAGTCAATTTAGGAATGTTGTTTAATTTTTATTTTTTTTTAATTGAGTCAGTATATCAATTTGAAGCCTGAAGCAACTTTTCTGAGTAGTGTTCTGTCTTGGGTTTCTATACGCTTGATGTAAAAAAAGAGCCTCAACTTTTACAGAGTGAAATACTGGGACTACTCCCACATGAACAAAACTGCTTAATAAAATAGATAGACCTCACTGTAGTCTGAAATACAAATATTTCCTTGTGTGTTATAATTTATTCTTTGCAAATAACTGTCTAAATCATTAAATGATTCACCTAATTTCTGCAAATCCATATTTAAGTAGTCATTTTTCATATTATGTTTTGACACTTACTTGTTTGCTTGCATTTACTGGGTGATCTGTCTCTTGTGTGTTTTCAATGGCTGGGATTGTCTCAATTCTGCTAAGAACTGTTACGATCCAGTTGTATTTGAAACTATTTATTACTATCCAAATAATAAATAATAACTGTCTAAAGCACTTAGCAGCTTTCTTTTCCTTCAGAGATGTTAATATTAAAATAAGAGACTCTCTTCCCAGAATTGCATGTTCTCTTCTCATTAGCCTTTATAAAAACCACAAACCCTCAAAATTCTAACTTTTCCTGAAAAGAAACACCGCTAGTTTTAACTAATTTTTGTCTGAGTTCCCTTTCCCACTGTGATCTGTTGTTAAAAGTAGAACTAACCAAAACAATCACATTCCAATCCTTTTTTTTTCTTTTAAATCACATTTTACAATCTGTACATGCATGAATGCCATTAGTTTTTCAAGATTATCTTGGGCTTTGTATGTCTGAGTCAGTGTGCCTGTGCAGTACAACACTGTAACTCCACAGAACCATCTATTTTTAGAGGAGGATAACAATACCAGAACAATTCCTCCCAGGTAAGCATCACTAGCCGTAGGATGCAGCTGAATGGTGGGGAAGCTTACAAGTAGCTGAGCAACTCTGTGTTACTTTCTTGGCTACATTCAGCTTTCCAACTTAGAGACCTAAGCTACAAGATATGAAAGTAGTGTGCTGGTAATGGCTTTGTTTTATTCTTGCATTTTCTTTAGAGCTTTGTAACTCATTTTGTTATCTTGTACATAGCAATCCTCTCTGCTCCAGGTCTCAGTGCCCAGGGTCCATTTATGTCTCCCATATCATATGGTGGAATGTCATCTCTTGCAGAAACATGAGTGGGACAGAAAGCCAAGATTTTCCTGGTATTACCACACGGCAGAAGAGCCTCTCTCATGCGGCATCATGTGAAAATTCTGCAAATCGTAGCAGTTGGTTTGGTGGGGTTGTTTTTCCCCCTTATTCTGAAACAACAGTTCAGTAATTGTACAGTTTTGATCTGGTATCAAGGAAAAGTTCACTGCACGGGTGCTGTGAATTCTAAACTCATACTGGTTGCTCAGGGAAATATACCTGTGCATTCACATTTTTAATCATTATCAAAAGTTATTTAAATACACCATCATTTAGAACCCCCCCATTGTGTTACAGGCTCTGATTTAGTAAAAAAAAAAAAAAAAAAGCTCTCATAAAGCACTTTGAGAACTAAATTTGAAAACTGCAGTGTGGGAGACAGGGTGTACTGCCTGCAAACCATCTCAGTGAAGATTGCCATTAGCTGATGTCATGCGATCAGCCTGACTAAGATAATGACCCGAAGGCAGACGGATGCCTGCTACCTGATTTATAGCACACTAAGACTCAGCACCCAAAACTGTATCATCCCTGTCTCAGCATATTTAGCAGCCACTACATACCAGAACCTCTGCTATTGATGCCAGTCCTTGGCACAAGGTTGTGAATGTGACCAGCTGTATCCTGAAACGTGTCCCTGCTGTTGGCCATCATGGATTGGGAGAAATTTATAGTACTTATAAGGTACACATCTATAGTTATAGTTGAGATGGGACAGACTTGCAGTCACCCTCCCCTGCAGTTAAGTTAAACACATTCTGTTTCACTTTCAGAGTGACACAGACGCAGCTGGCGCTGGTGTCACGCATGACAAACAGCGAGCCCTGCAGAGAGCATGGTCAGCCTGCCTCCCACGGAGTTCAGGTCTCCGTCACCATGAAGTTCCATAATGCATCCTGCTCCTTTGCTCTCCTTCTCCCATCCTCACAGATTGCAGCCTGCCTCAACATGTTTCTGCAGCAAAAATGGCCTGAAAACTGAGCGAGGTGCCAAGCGAGGTGCCAAGCAAGTTGCCTTACGCAGGCAGCGTGACTGAGTCACAGACTGAGCAGCCTGGCTTAGGGCAGGGCAACTGTTAAAAGCATCTTGGGTTTCCCTAAAGGCTTGTGGATTTGGTATTGTGCATATGAATATATCCTGTAATATTCTCCAGCTTTCATGCAGCACTGTTCAGCTGCAGCTTTTTGATGGCCAAATTTACTGCTGGTATAAAACTCTGCTTTTTGAGAGATTACTACACAAGATTAATTTGGAGCTAGATTATCTTTTAAATGATGATCTGTTATTCCCTTTACTCCATGTAGCTAGAAGCAGTGGAATGAACTTGCAAGTTAGGTATACCAAACACAAATCAAAGGAAACAAAAATCAAGAGGAAAGGAGTGGCCTTATAATCATAGCACAGGGTTAGGAAATGTCAGTTCTCAAGGCTTCCTGAAAAAGTCCCTTTTCTTCCGTGGGTCGCACAAGGGGGATATTCTTAATCTCTCTGCACAGCACCTTACTGCACTTACCTTTCTGACACTCACACATTTGTTTCACTTCCTTTTAATAAGGAATTAACTTCTGTTAACTGTGTGGGCCTCTGTTTTACTGAGGTCATAGTTTCTTGGTGTAAATAAGCTGCATTTCTATACTGAAAAGAAGAATTTAATTCAAGAGGACTTGCTCTTGCAGTCTTCTCCTGTGGGAGGCAAGTGTGAGAAAGAATATCCTTTACAAACTGTGTGGAGGCCATACTACTTAAGGGGAAGGTCAGGTTGTGGAGGGAGATTTCAGATTAAATGTGTCTACTGGCAGAACATATTTTGACACATGAGGAAGGTGTCTACTGTTCCAGGCAAATGTCAATCTGCAGTTTGCAACAGGCCACGAGGACTTCAAATAGAAGCTGCAGTTAAAAATGTAAGCTGTTTTAAAGCAACTGCAATCTTGTTATCCTGAACAGAGACAAATTCATAAACTACTACTTGGCCGGGGGTATGGGGGAGAAGGGGGAAATCCTCACATTTTTCATTTACAGAATCACAGAAAGGGCAAGGTTGGAAGGCACCAGGGTGGGTCATCTGGCCCAACCCCCCTGCTCAAACAGGGTCATTGTAGTGCACCTTGAGGGGAGACAGGGACCTCATCACAGTCTACACCTTCTCACACGGTGGAGGGGCACACATCGACCTCCTTTCTCTAGCAGCCAATGACAGGACCTGAGGAAATGGCCTGAAGTTATGTCAGGGGAGGTTTACACTGGATATCACAAAAAGGTTTTTCACCCAGAGGGTGGTCAGGCACTGGGACAGGCTCCCCAGGGAAATGGTCACAGCATCAAGCCTGACAGAAGCATTTGCACAATGCTGTCAGGCGCATGGTGTAATTCTTGGAGCTGTCCTGTGCAGGGTCAAGATTTGGACTTGCTTATCCTTGTGAGTCCTTTCCAACTTAAGAGTACTCTGTGATTCTGCAGAATTGCATCCAGGTGCTTCTCCTTACCATGTAGATACCTGTGCAGATACGGAAAGCACATTGGAGATGAGGCAAATGGTGCTTTCCAAAGATCAGGCACTGAAGGTGCCAGAGTGACACACGTGTTGTCTATACGTGCGCCCACGTGTGCCTGTTCGTTCCACCAGGTCACCACGCAAAGACCACGACAGAGGGAGGTGACAGGCGACCAAGCCCACCCGACCCTGAAGCGCCCAGGAAGACCAGACGAGGGCCACGGGGAGGCTGCGGGCGCGCTCCGTTTGCCCGGGCACACTCCGTGGGAAGGGCCCGGCCCGGCGCGAACCGCTTGTTTTGAAGGAAGCACGGCCCACGCGCATGCGCGGCCACCGCTCCGGCCGCGTCCCCGGCCGGGGAGGGGAGGGGCGGGCGGGG
>VWPU01014369.1:0-66560 GCA_013398955.1 Callaeas wilsoni | reverse complement strand
GGCCTGGGCGGGCTGGGGCGGCGTGGGCTCCGCGGCTCGGCTCGGGGTGGCCCTTGGGCCGGGCCCGGCGCTCGGGGCAGGGCGCTCGGGGAGCGGTGCCCGTCCCGCAGGAGCTGCCGCCGGCAGAGCCGAGTTGTGCCGCGGTCTCCAGGGCCACGCTTCGCTGGGAGAGCCGTCCCCCAGCCTGTTGCTGCCCCGCGGACAGCGCGGAGCACCGCGGCTTAAATGTCTTTATTGTGTGCGTGTTTGTGTATGTGTATGTGTGTGTGTGTGTGTGTGTGTTCCTCCCCTTCCCGGCTTTTAATGTGGGTTTAAGGGGATTAAATCTGATGCAATCGGGGGGCTAAGAATAGCCTCGTCCACGTTCCCTCGCATGTGCGAGGTGCTCCGAGGGGCCGCTCCGTGCTGGCTGGCACACGGGCGGCGGTGCCCGCGGCGGGATGCGGGATGCGGGGATGCGCGGTTTCCCGGGAGCCGGGAGGAGGCTGGGCAGCCGGAGCTCGCCTTGGAATTGGTATGCGCTGCCCTAACCGGGAGGAATTGCCTTTCTTTCTTCGCAGGGAGCTGTGAACCTGAGTAATTTGCAAGTGTGGCAGACAGCAAGTCTGAGCTTATTCTTCATTAGCTGGCGAACTGCTCCGCTTGTGTGTCTGGGATAATGCTCCTAGAGAGTGCTGCCTGTAAAATAAGGTTCTTCTTCACGTAGCCAAGCAGAGCTATAACCGTTCTCTAGTTTAATTTTAATTGTGCCAAAAATATTTTGCTTATTGTTGGATGCAGGGCTCCAATCTGACAGTCTCAGTCTTCCAAAAATGATCTTATTCTTCCTAAATTTAATTTTTTTTCCCTTTTGAATACTGCTTGTGTTTATTTTAAGGTTTAATTCATTCTGGTTCTGTCATTGCTTTTCCCATAGTTCAGTGGTTTCCCGTTTTTCACTCCGTTTCTGGAGGGGTAGAAGCCTGTGACTATCACTGTGGAAGCAGAACACCTTTCTGTTCTTTTAATAGATTTTTTTTTTTTTGAAAAAAAGTTAAGCTTGTTGCTTTGAATAATAATTGAATTAAATGTATTCCTAAGTGAATAGCTATCGAAAATGAAATTGGGGCAAGCAATGCCCTTGTAAAAGGGGTTAATTTCCATTAGAATTAGAAGTTAGTGGTTGAATATGAAAGGCCTGTGCAGTTTGCAGCTGTTATTACTCTCACAAAATGAATATTTGGAGTGGAAGTGTAGTGAGCATCAGGCAGCATCGTTCATCTTTGCAGATGTAGTAGCATTATTAGCATCCCTCTTACCTCTGGGGGCACAGTTATCTTCAATTTCCAGACACAAGTTTTATCTTCTATCAAATTCTGGCTCTGCAGTGTGGCTGGAGAGCAGCGCTGTGCTGTTTACTAGGTGCCAGCCTGCCTTAAATCTCTGCTAAATGTGTGAAGGAGAGATACCTCCTGGCTCCGAGCAGGGAGTGACACTGAGCACCCTGTGACTTCAGATATTTTTTCCTTTGGTAGAATAGTTTTAAGGATTCAGGGAGTGAATTCAGTTTGCTGACTTCATAACGTGTGTGTTCTGTTTGGTAAGGAATGTTTGTGGAGCTGTGGTGAAAACATTTTTAATGTTGGTGATGTTTTCTTCTGCTTTATTCTCTGCAGTCCAGGTGCTGTTAATCTGGGCTGTGAATTTATGACTGGATGAGAGCTTGAAGGCACATTAGTACATGGTCATGGGCAGCTCTGTTCTGTTAGAGGGGGACTGAAGAGGGAAAAGAAGATTCTTTTGATTCACAAATCACCTTTTTTTCCTCTCTCTCTTATTTTTTTTTTTCTTTCTGTTGCATCAGGTCTTGAAGTGTAGGGTGAAGGTTTCTCTTCACGGTGCATGGACGGAAAGCCAATGCGCAGGTGAGACGCAAAAACAATTGTTCATCTCTTCCCCAAATAGGATAAATCATGTGAGTTGGTTTTGTACGTGCCTGGACTGTAAAATGTTGTGCAGTTTTGGATTTTTTAAAAAGCCTGGCTATGGGGAATGGGGAAAGAAATCATTCCGCTTTAGTCCTTTCTTGAATGTATTTAGTTTTCAATATTTACAAGACCAGATGTCTTTCAGAAAGAGTGTGGAAGACAAGTTACTATAATCTTCCATCCCCTTTTCTACTTCCCCCATTTACTGTCATATTTAAAATTCAGCACTTAATTACTTAGGTATTCAAATTGTGTAAAATAAACTGCCTGGGAATAAATTTAAACTTGATTTCCAAGGGGCATTATTTTTCCCTTAACGATAGGAGTTTCGTGAGGTCTTGGGTGAAAAGGAGATTTCCTTTTCTAATTATGGATGCCAGCTGCCTCAGTTCTAATGAGCTGGAGATGCAGCTGAAGTTTAATTCAGGGGGAGTTCTTGCTGTGGTTGTGTCAAAAACGTTCTCTCTCATACACAAAGTTGTCACAGTAATTCAGCACGATGACAGGTTTGCAAACAGGGTTCCCTGCTACTTCTTGTTGATTTTCCCTGCTCGATGGCAATCCCACGGCAAAATTTACCAGCTGATGTATTTCTGTACATGATACAGGCTGTGTGGAAACAAAGTTGCCTGAAGTTCTTCACCTCTAAACGAGTCAAAGAGAACTCATGCAGCTTGCTTGGTCTCTTTGTGCTCTTTGGGATGCTGAAAGAAGGAAAACTTTCTTGTGGCTAATTCTGTAAACACTCCTGTAAGAGAAAGCAAGGCTTTTAACTATAGATGAATATATAGAGCTTTTTTAGCGACAGAAACCATTAGCCTGGGTTCTGTCTAAGGAGGCAAGAAGGAAATAGTCACTTAAACCATTGAAGGATTGGCACGATGTTGTTTTAATTAAATGAACTTTTCAAGCGCAGCAAACAAGGCCTGTGCTGCTGCTGCTGCAGTTCAGCAGTGAGTGAGCCTGGAACACGACAGGGGCATCACTGAGCCTGGGTATTGTGCTGCAGTTTTGCCAAGATAAGAAATGGGGTTTGGTCAATGAGGAGCTGTATTAGGTGACTTTTACAGTGAATTCCTTTTCCTCCAAGGTGGATTAAATAGCGGATGAGCTCTCTTTCATCGTGGTCTTCTTCATTGGAGATTGTTTAAATCTTAACCAACATAAACCCACAGCTTTTTAGGTTTTGATGTCGTGCTCCATTTATCAAGATGTTTTTGCAAAATGCCATAACATTGGTGATTAGCTTGGCTTGTGTTCTTGTTTTCTCCCTGCTTTTTGTGTCCGTAATGGGGAAATCGAGGTTCTAAACTCGTTTCCGTGCCTGCTGTTTTCTGCATGTCCCACTGAGGCAGAGGGTTTTTGTGCTGGAGTTCGTGTGTCTGTTTGTGCATTTGTGGCCTTGGACTTGCAATTGTGGAAGTTCTGTCTGCCACTCAGTTTTAGTTTTAGTGGTGGGCAGCAGCACAGAGCTGAAGAAGTAGAGTTTTTTTATTATTGCTGCAGCCTGGCCTGACAAGCACATCTCTACTGTGAGCTGTGGACTTCAGTTCCTGAAGACACTTGCCTGTTTTAAGGGCCTCAGTGTGGGTTGTTAAAATTTCTGTTTGTTCTCCTCTTGCCTGTCTTAGCAGAAAATGATAAAAGGTTCCTGACTGGATTTTGAGCACAGATCTTCCTGTGAACTCCAGCTAAGCAGATGGCAGAGCACTTTCTTTTATCCTTTTACTCAGGGCTCTGAAGCCAATTTAGCACCTCACGTGAGGGTTGTGGTAGGTCCTGCACGAAGAGGGGAGTGGGGCTTGGCCAGCAGTGGGTTAATAAACCCGGTGAGATGGTATCAAATGTGTACAGCATTCAGAGGGGAGGAGGAACAGCTTGAACAGACAAGGAATTCCAGCTATTCCTGTCAAGATTATAGTAGGGAACATGCATTGCTGCTGCAAACAGGATTTCCCCTGCATTAGGAATGAAGGGGTGGTTGGGGCAGGCTGTTCTTGCTTGCTGTCAGGAAGAAGCAGGGGAATGTGGCTTTGCTGAAGGGAAAAACAAGGCAGCAGGGACCTCTCAGTGAAGGGCATGGTCCCACAGCACCCAGACAAGGAGGGCAGAGCAGATCTGATGGCCAGGGCCAGCAGGTAGGGGTGAGGAAGGCAGCAGGGAATTCAGCTCAGCAGCTCGGAATCCGTGGGTGCAGGGTCAGGTGCAGACGTATCTTTAACATCGCTCAGGCACGAGGGCTCGAGCAGCTCCCAGGCAAACTGGGGAAGCTCTCCCAGCTCTTTCTCACTCAGCTTTTTCCTGGCAGCCTTTTCCCAGCTCACAGCAGTGCTGTATCAGAGCGGGCTTGAGCAGCCAGACCCTGCAGGAGGAAGGAGGCTTCAGATCCTGGTCGTGCACGCAGGAGCTTATCCGACTACCTGGACGTAGCTCTTGCCCAAAACAAACTACACAAGGCTTAGGAAGGTTTTGGAAGGCTCCACTAATGACCTCCTCTTTCTGAGTATGGGCATCCTCATCGGTGAAACTGGGTTTTCTGGGCTTGGTCAGTGAAAATCAAACAAAGCGATGTAAATAGGGGCAAATACACCAGGTCCTTGCTGTTTTCCTTTTGTGTAATGTGAAACAGTGTTTCAGTCAGGTTTATCTGCTTGTTTGCATAACTCAACTCTGTTGGGAAAGCTTACTGAAAGCTTGCTTGCTAGGCAAGAAAATGAATCAGTGGTATTTTTCCTGATAATCAGACTTTTAGGTAACTTAATTCGTAGAGTACTGATGCCACAATAAAGCATTTCCATTTACTTGGTTGGCATGTTGTGGTGGTGACTTCTGTTGCCAAAAGCTGGGCCAAATCAATGGCCCTTGTTCTTGCAGCTCTGTAATGAGTATAGGAAATATTTCTTAATTTCAAATCAAGGCACTGACAGAAATCACTACCAATTTGGTGTGTTATTTTAGTTTGCTGCTAAAATCTCTCGCTACTGAAATCCGCTCCAGCAATGTATGATTTTTGGATTTCAGTTGATGTTTTTAGCCTGAGACTTGTGTTTCATTAGCCTTAGGTCAGCCTGTTGTTTTCTGCTGAACTGTGTTAAAGCCTGTTTGTAACCTTGTGCTGAAACACACATTATCTTAAAAAAATGCAGATTTGAAAGGTAAGGTGCCCTCATGACAGCATGGGAGAGAATTTTCCCCTAGGTGTGTGTTGTTAGGTTTTGGGTTTTTTTGAACTTTGGGAAGAGCTGCTGTAAGGATGGAAGTCTCACAGATGCCTCTGTTAATGAATGAAGTTTTGGGCACTGGTGTAGCAGAATAAAATGGAGGCAGAGCAGCCTGTTTATTTAGCTGACTTAGTGTTGCAGACTGCCAGTGTTCCCATTTGTACTTCTCAGCAGTGTGCTACAAAAACGGATCCTTTGTCAGCCCTTTCTTAATCCCGTTGTATTTGCTGATTTCCCCAGCCCTGCATTTCGATGGAAGCTAATCCCGGAATAATCTGCATAGCTGGGTGTCAGTGTTTTATCGGAGCACACACATTTCCTCTGGATCCTCAGCCCTCCTTTAATCACCCTGGCTATTCAGGAGCAGCTCTGAGTTCTGAGTGGGGGGAGGCAGCTCCCCTGCCATGTGAGAATCAAGTGCTGCCTTCTGTCTTTCACACCTCGAAGCTCCTGACTCATCATTTCATTCTCTGTGCATATATAAGCATAATGCACACATCGTCAGTGGGATTGTGGTCCTCGTGGAGACACAAGCCAGCAGACATGTCCTTTAAACTCACACTTCTGTGCCTGTGTGTAGCAGCAACCCAGCGAGCTTCACAGCAGGCATCTGGGTGGATCCAGTGTGGAAATTCCTAAGCCAATTGATCACTGGTTTCTGCATCAGCCAGCGATAAGTTATGGGTGAACCAGGAGCTCTCGTTTGGTTGTTACTCTTTTTTTCCATCCATTCAGTCTTCTTTAATCATTAACCAGCACTTTCTCTCCGGGAGTAAGGAGGCTGGGTACAATGCAGGCTCTCAGATAAATGCTGGTGGGAACAATGCAGGAGTGCCTTCAGTTGTTGCTAACCAGACTCCTTTTCAGTGAGTTAAAGATGTGTTCAGCAGGGCCTCATTTGGGCAGAAAAATCCTGTTCTGTCCTGGCTAGGGAAGACAAGGGCTACTGCCTAAATGTGGCCAAGTAATCCCATGGCATAAGATGGTACATCCCATTGCCCTGCGTTGGCAGGGATCTTGTGTTGTGGGATTGGCAGGAATATTGTGTATTTCTTCTGGCAGCATAGCCTTCGTCTAAGCTGTCTGTACTTAGAACCCGTGCCACTCTGAGATCTGCTTTAGGGCTGTTTTTAGTGAGAGATGTCTTTGAGGAAAACCTACAGGTGTGACAGAGGGGTTGTGTGCTTTCCAGAAGGGTGCCCTGTCCTGGATGTCCACCATCTCTTCTGATCTGTAGTTACATGAAATGGGTTTTTATTTGAAGAATGCTTCTTCTGTGCTTTGACTGACAGCCTGGTCAAGACAAACTGTCCAGAATTGTGGTAGCATGTATCTTAAAAGAGCTCTTACTGTGTTCTTTTTTTCCTTCCAAGGGTTGGCTTGACATAGTTCAAAACACTTAGTGCACAATAAAATCAACTTAGCTTGCTTAGCAAGAGCCAAACCTTACAGGGGAGTGTTTGTCACCATCTTTCTCCATCTTTTGGTAGAGGGATTAAATTACTTACCTTCTGGCCTTGGCTGCTAAGGACTGTGAAAATGAGCCAATTAGGTAAATTGATCTTCAGCCAAGGTTTCTTGGGGTTTTTGTAGGGGTACCGTTAATTGTGGTTTGTGTGTATTGCTGCCAGGGGAGTTTAGTTTATGCATTGTTTGTGAGGAACTTGGCAGAGCTTTGAGAATGATTGTCAAACCCTCCCCAAAGGTGAATTTGGGTTGTGAGGGGCAGGAGGGGGTGGAGGAGAGCGAGAGGCAGTATAACAGCAGAAGGATTTGTCAGAGGTGTCAGGAAAGCAGAACGGTGATGGATGTAAAAAAGATGGACTAGGGATTAAAAACCCAAGGCATTTGAGGTGCAGAGGCTGAGCGGGAGCAAGCAGCAAAACCCAGAGGGGAGCCCCAGCTGGATCTGTGTAACTAAGATAGGAGGAAGAGGTAATGGTCTAAAACATCTGAATATGATGATCAAGGAGAGGGTGTGAAGGGAATGGGAAAGCAGGCTAAGATGCAAGTGAATAATTTGAACTGCTGCAAAGAGACTGGTTTCCCAGCGCTTAGAAAGTGCATTCGACATAATAATGAGGGGAAAATATGTGAGTTTGGTTTATTTTAATTCTTCCCTTCAAGCCTGCTGCAAATTACATTGAGCCATGGCAAAGCCAAGCTTGCTTTCTTTTTAGCTCTTAATATGAACAGTGAGGTAGTGACAGCTCACAAATGCCAATGCACCAGGGAAAAGCTGGTAGTGGGCAGCATGTTTTGGGTCTTTCAGGGCCTTTCATCTCCAATAGCCATAAACCATCAGTATTCTGATATTTTGCTCAATATGCTTTAATTGCTCTAAGTGATGGTTTTCCTTTGATGCGGGAAGAGGCAGCAGTTTCCTGGTTTTTCTTTAATTGGTGTGGAACTGGGAAGATACTATGTTTCCTCTCTGTGCCAGTAACTTAGTTTATGTGTTCTTCAGTGATCCTTCACCTCTAAAGTTACCATCCTGACTTCACGTTCTTCCTTTTTTTGGTAGGTTGATAGTGGTGGATACTCGGATTGTTTTATCTTCTTTGCTGTTTGGTTTGATTTGGTTTCACCTGCCTTCTGCAGACCTCAGTATGCCGTTGTAGGGGAAGATCAACCTTCTTCTGACACGTGTCAGGGAGGGTGGATTGAGTCAGGAGCCTCCATAGCTCAAAAATAACTGAAGAGGTGATGATGAAATGGGTATTCTGTGAACCTGAAAGATGCTCATGGTACTCTGCAGGCCATCTTGAGCTCCTGAAGTCTGTGTGACAGTTTGGTGTGCTCAGACATTACAGTGATGAGTGACCCCTTAAAAACATAGGTAGAAGAACTGAGAAGTTTGGTTAAATCACGGAGCTGGAACTCTTTGCAGTGGGAATCCATCTCCAGCTCTGTCAAAGAAAACTCCAGTGCTTGACAGCGGGCAAGTCAGCTAATCTGTGCTTTGAGTCACTCTGTGAAATGGGGATAATGTGCCTTTACCACACAAGGCTACGGTGAGGTCCAGCTCATAAATATGTATGTGTAGCTGGATATTACAGCCGTGTGTCATAGAAAGCGTATAAAAATAGCAATAAACAGAAGCCTGCTGCAAGCTGGCATTTGTTTACCTCTGAGCAAGCTTTGGTTGGAGATGGATTCCTCTTTCATGTGGTCACGTGCTTGTTTCCACGTCCCGGCCCGGGCTTAGGGGCGCCGCTCGTGCTCGGCGCGAGCGGCGGAGCTTTGGAGCGCGGCCGGCGCTGGGATCCCTGACCATGGTCCTGTATTTTTACCTCCTGCGCTGCAGGTGTGCCAGCACTCGCCCAGGAGAGACCGGAATGGACGTGACCAGCCGCTGCACCCTCGGAGATCCCAACAAGCTGCCCGAAGGGGTGCCGCAGCCCGCGCGCATGCCCTACATCTCCGACAAGCACCCCCGGCAGACCCTGGAGGTCATCAACCTGCTGCGCAAGCACCGGGAGCTCTGCGATGTGGTGCTGGTAGTGGGGGCCAAGAAGATCTACGCCCACAGGGTGATCCTGTCGGCCTGCAGCCCCTACTTCCGAGCCATGTTCACCGGGGAGCTGGCGGAGTCGCGGCAGACGGAGGTCGTGATCAGGGACATCGACGAGCGGGCCATGGAGCTGCTCATCGACTTCGCCTACACCTCGCAGATCACTGTGGAGGAGGGAAATGTCCAGACTTTGCTGCCAGCTGCTTGCCTTCTCCAGCTGGCCGAGATCCAGGAGGCCTGCTGCGAGTTCCTCAAGAGACAGTTGGACCCTTCCAATTGCCTGGGCATCCGGGCTTTTGCTGACACTCACTCGTGCCGTGAACTGCTGAGGATTGCTGACAAATTCACACAGCACAACTTCCAGGAGGTAAGGAGCTGGTGTGCTGGAATCGTGATGTAAAATGTGCCAGCGTGGCCTGTGAGAGCTTTCGGCAGCTCTCGTTTTGTCCTTCTTTCCTAATCCTGCCTTTACACCTGCCCCGTGCCCTGATAGTGATGGGTGCCAGGTGTTAAGTGGGGAAGAAAGAAGAAAGTCCTGCCAGTACCTCTTTCCTCTGTGTTGTGCTGGTGGTTTGTGTATGACCCACAGCATTTCTTCCCTGAAAGTTGTGTGGTGAGTGCTATGTGGGAGGCAAGGTCGTGGGTGCAGTTGGATTTGGCACTGAATCTGTTGTGCCTGCACAATGATATGACATTCCACTCCCCTTTCAGAAATGTTCTGGATTCTCCGTGGTTGGAGGGGGGGAGGCAGGTGTTAAAAGTAAGGACAACGCGTCAGTAGAACCCAGAAAATTTGATGTTGAGCTCTGGGATTGAGAAAGTGGGTGTTTGGGCTGCCTCAGGGGAGTCTTGTTGACCCTTGCAGAACTAGCAGAGCTAGGGTTTTGCATCTATTCTGCAGAAACCGTTGGAAAGTAATTCAGATCTGTAATATTGTAGCTGACCTTTATAAACTCAAGTTTCTCCTCCTTTGTTGATTCTGCCTAGATGATTTTTTGGGGGAAAAAAAATATGCCAGCAGCTGGTTCAGAGAAGGATCAACATAATAATTAAGGATTGTGTGAGCAACACGCAGAGAAGAGTGGGTCTTTACTGAACTATGACACCCAAATGCAGGAAGGAGCTCAACCCTTTTAAGTGTCTTTCCTGAGCCTTTCTTGGAAGGGCAGGAATCAGTGTGTGTTTTGGGAGCAGCTGCTGTGTGGGAGCTGTGGAGGAGCGTGCTCAGCATGAAGGTCTGGTCCCCTGCTAGAGAGATTCTTCTTTTCCTGCAGAAGCTGCACCCTGCTCTCCCTTGGAACAGGTAGCTGCTGCAGAGAAATCTCCTCTTTCCACCAGCTTCACAGGGAGATCCTTTCCAAGGGGAGGAACTCCAGGAGCTCCTGGTGCTAATTTAGTTTCCCCAGAGAAGCAGCAGTGTGGAAGTGCTGTGAGCGGTGGCAGCTTGTCTCTTTTTTCCTTTCTTCTGACAGGCAAGAAGCAGCTTGGAATTGTATTAATTTCAGTCAGGTAGTGCTTAGGAAAAATCTGAGCAGAAGCAACACAACAGAACGGCTGTTGGACACAGTGAAGACAATTCTTGATCTCTGACTGTGGACACAACATCAATTTACTCCAAAAGCTGCAATTAAATACATCTTTTGTAACCAAATAGAATTTGCTGTTTAAGATGAGTTTGTTTTCTGTAAAACTTGGTGGTTTCCCAAACCCCTACATTTTAGCTGGCCACTTCATGTGCTTGCTCTGCACTTCTTTTCTTCTGGTGGTTTTTTTTTTTTTTTGGGGGGGGGAGCAAGATGCTATCCAGATGGTTGTTTATTTTCAGTGCTTGGTTGTTTTACTGCTTATTAGATCTTGTTATTACATGAGTAGGGCATGCTTACGAGCCTCTAAATAAAATTTTAACAGCTTGACAGTTTTGTTTTAAAATGTTTTAGCATTAATACGTGCAGCTGGCTGTTAAGAGCTGCTTGCTATGGGCTTCTTTTCTTTTGCAGTCCCTTGAAGACAACTTTCTGTCTTCCTTATCCCTGTTAAAGCACATGAAGGCATAAGAGAAGAGAACACTCTTCCTCGAAGATGATGCAAATTATAATTGACTTAACTTAAACACAGCCTCTGGAAAACAGAGGCTTAGATTAGAGCTCTACTTCTTTGGCCTGGGCAGGTTTTGGTGTCCATTTCAGTGCCCTAGGAGTTTTGCAGCTTTTCATCCTTAATAATTCCTTCTTTTGCTCCCACTGTTTCTCGGCAGACAGTGTCAGTGGTGCTGCTCCTTGGGGTTGGGTTCCATTCTGGCAGTATTTTCCATCTGGAGAGTGGATTGGTGATCCCTGGGGGAAGCCAGGCACTCATCTATTTAACCATCCTCCACCGTGGAGGTTGAAAACCGATTAAAAATTTGCCTTCCTGCGCGGAGGCTGTGTGCTCACCGTTCCTCCAAGCTGGCAGAGAGGAACGTGAGCTGGGAATTTCCTGGATGGCAACCTGAAATATTAAGCAGTAGGCAGCAGGCCAACCCATGCAGTTACTCTGAATGCAATTTGAATTGCTTCACGTCCTCTGCTGTGCTAACCTCTACTTCTATTAATTTTTATGCGTATTGCTGCATTACATCATTAACTTCTTGGTAAAATGTTTTTCCAGTTTTTTCCATTCCTCCCAATTTAATTTGTTGCCTATAACCCCTAGTGGATTTTGTGCATGTAATGTGAAACGGTTCTTTTAACAACTCCACTGTACAAGAACAGCCTTTGTATCTATTTTTTTTTTTTCCCCTGTCTCTTGACATTTGCGTGAGGGGAAAAAATATATTTATGAGTGGACGACTGGTGCTTTTATCAACAGACAAAAATTGCACTCCATATTGCATAGTCTGACATTAATTCTCTCTGTTTGTAAAAGCACTAATGTACAGGAATGCTGCAGAGGAAATGAAATCCAGCCAGTTCTTGTCCACTAAACCAGTCAGTCGAATAGATCATTAATATTAGTCAGGTAATTATGAGTGTCCTGATAATTAAGCCAAAATAAGCCAAAGCATTTAAAATAATGATTTGTTTTACTATGTAAACTAACAAGTTGCATAGTAGTAATAATTTGGTTTAAAGAAGTGCTTAGAGTGCTTTGAATTTTGTGAGGCCGTTGATGCAACTGAGTGTCCTGAGGGTCAAAGGGAGAGACTGGATGAGCATCTTCCATTCAGGAATTTCCACGGCTGCTGTTTTCAGACCTCTGAAGCTGCTTTTACAAACTGTCAGACTAAAGTTTACACATCAGCTTTGTAGGAGGGAGGGAAACTATGGAAAAAAGCTGCTAAAGCTCTTTAAAGACCAACCCAGTTCCTATTCGAAGGCTGAAGGAGTGTGTGGGCCAACCTTGTTGTGGCCTTTACTGCCCCTGAAAGCTCAGGGTACTCAAAGTCTGGTAACTGATCTCATTGCATGCTCTCTTCTTTTTTTCACAATATTTTCTGTTGTCAGTAACTTGGCAATCCCTGCATATCTGTTCAGTGCCCTTAAATAGCTTCTTCAGGTAATTAAAAGGACTGCGCAGCTGACTGCTGTTGAGACGATCGTGTCAAAGAGTGTTTTTCTTTAATTTATGCAGCAAATCATGAAATAACTCACGGAATTCTAATGTGGTCGCAGATGATAAGGACAAGCACCATTCAGTTATTTTCTGTCCCCGAACCTTTTGGAAATTGCAGGCTACGGGCTGGGGGTGCTTGGAGGAGAGGCAAGCTGGCAGTTAGCGGTCAGGCCATTCCTGCAGTTTTAATTTGGATTCTTGCACCTTTCCCATCTACCTGGTGCCTGTGCAGGAGCTGGGGAGGCGTGTGAGCTGCCAGGGCAGCCTGACTCATGCTGTGTGAGCAGTCCTCCAGCAGCAGCCAAGGCCTCCTGAGAAACTTGGTTGCTATCTTGGATGCTGAAGGAATTAATGTGTTTGTCAGTGGCTTGACTTTCACGAGAGATCAGTCCTTGGGGGCTCTGGAGGCTCTGAGTCCCTCTTTAGTGCATCTCGACTACTGCATGCTCCATGTGTATATTTAGAGCAAATGAAAGAGGCAGGATCAGATGAGCCTTCTGAAATATTTTCTGTTCTGCCACAAATCAGGCTTTCTGTGTTCTCTGCAATGCCTCTGGTAACTTGTTTGAGACCCTTATTTTTGTGCTCTGTTTCGGTTTCCTTGTGAATCTCTGCACCCCAGTGCTGCTTTTTAGTCACGTATTTATCACGGTTTTATTTCTGCTTTATGTATTAGACACGGCAAAGGAGGAGACTGATTTTAAAGAAAGGCTTTGTTTTCCCTGGATTTTGAAACCTGATCAGTGTCTCCCGTGGTTTAACCCTTTAAAAGTGTTAAAGGGTGTAAAATTCCCTGTCACTTGCATGCCCACCTCAAAGTGTTTTGTCGTGTTGCTGGGGGCTGCATTCTGCAAACCCTTCACGTGTGTTGGCGTTGGAGCTGGTGGGGATTTGGCTTTTTACTGGGTCAGTCCATGAAGTGGCGAATGGCTCCGATGCTTTGTCCTTACTCCTTTCCTCTTTCCTCTGCCTTTCCCAGGTGATGGAGAGCGAGGAGTTCATGCTGCTCCCTGCCAACCAGCTCATAGACATCATATCCAGCGACGAGCTGAACGTGCGCAGCGAGGAGCAGGTGTTCAACGCCGTGATGGCCTGGGTGAAGTACAGCATTCAGGAGAGAAGACCCCAGCTGCCACAGGTAATTCTTGGGCACAGTGACATCCCAGGCTGCTCTGTCCCGGGGGAGAGGAGTGAGGGATGGTAGGGCGGTGCCAGAGCGCTTCTGAATGGTGTAAAGCCACCGAAATTCTCTCTGACTGCCGCCTGTGTTAGGTGGCTTGCACTGGCCCTTCGTCTGGGCTGGAAGCTGCACTGGCCAGAGCCTTCATTAGGGGCTTTGTTGGATTGTTCCCAGGTAGGACTTGTCAAACGGGCTCACTCCAGCAGTCTGCCCAGACAAACCTGCCTGCACTGCTTTGAGAGTCCTACCAAAACCACAGTGGAGGAGAAAAAGCTCGCCTTGCTTTGCAGTGCTTGTTTAAGCTCTGCTGCTTGATTTGTGCCTCGGCCCTCATGATGTTACAGTGGAGCTTGTCAGAATGGTTTTGTTGGAATGCGATGCTTCATCTAAGCCAAGGCATTTCACGGAGCACAACCCATTCTGACAAAGCTGTCAGCCCAAAGCTTCTGAAGTCTGGGGCTGGCTGATCAAAAGAGGTGAGCGTCTGCCTGCCTCGCTGTTTCTGCTTTGGAAAGACACATTAAATGCAACTTTATTTACTGGAAAGCTTTTGAAAATGGTTTTGAGTAAACAAAGCAAACTGGAAAAACCTGCTCTTCTCAAGGCAGTTTTTAATGCTTTTATAACTGTTTGCCTCTGTCTATATGTGCTTGGGCCTTCAAATTCTAAACCCTTCTGAAAGATGTGTTGTTTCAGTTGTTCATTTACTCTGCAACACCACTCAGGTTTAAATGGTTGATAAAACCACTAACTTAATTAGTGTTCAGGCAGATATCTTGACATCTGCCATTTCCTAAAGGTTTCCAGCTGTGACCTTGTTTTCAGCTGTTGATAGATCCAGTGGATTGTCCCTTTCCTAGGACTGATTTTCTGCTGGGTGTCTAAACGGGGATATCGAAAAGGCAAATGTGCTGTGAGACAAAGCTGCGTTCGACTAAAATTCTGTTGATAGATCCAGTGGATTGTCCCTTTCCTAGGACTGATTTTCTGCTGGGTGTCTAAACGGGGATATCGAAAAGGCAAATGTGCTGTGAGACAACGCTGCGTTTAGCTAAAATTCTGTTGTTTTCCATTTGGCTTCTTGCATCTCTGTGGGTGTCTGTGGTTCACCGTGGGTGTTCTGGTTTGTGTTTTAGGTGCTGCAGCACGTCCGTCTGCCCCTGCTGAGTCCCAAGTTTCTCGTGGGTACAGTGGGTTCTGATCCACTCATTAAGAGCGATGAGGAATGCAGGTAAATCTGCTCAGCCATTTACGGAATTGGATTATGCTGTCCTCTGAAACTGTGCTCATTTGTCTCTGGTAAACGGGTGATGCCTCACAATTTCATCTTTGGCAACTGGGAGGATAGGAGAAGCAAGAAAAATTGTTTTCTATTTGCATAATAGTCACTGGTGTGCCCTAGAAGTGGCTTTGTTCTTTCAAGTTTTCAGTGAAATAGCAGCCTTTGAGTGTGCAATTTGAATGTTGGTAAAAGACTTTTCAGTGTATTGATTTTTATTTTGCCTTTTTTTTTTTTTCCCCCCCTTCTAGTCATGGCCTTTTATTGCAGCTTGGCTCTTGCATGGCTTTCATGATGATCTCGGTGGTATCTAAAGTAGTTTTTTTATGTAGAATGTCTGCACTTTGATAGCTGAATTTGGCTCTGGGATTAGAGTCTGCCCTTTCCCACAAGGATAATGCAGGGAAGTTGTCATTTCCTCCTCTGATGGTATGAGTCTCACCTTTCTGGTTCTACAGAGTTCTCTATCATCCACAAAGCACATGATTTATCTTGTGCATATTGGAAAGAAGTTCAGGGCATAGGCTAAATTGTTCTCTTCCTGAATAAGCATTCATACTTGGGGAATCCCACATTTGTAGAGGGAAGGAGGACTTTTTTGTTCTTTTTTGTTTTATTCAAGGGTTTGGAATATTAGGATTAGACCAGGGGGCAAGTCGTGAATGGATGGACAGTGTGAGCTGGCCAGAGCTGATGGAGAAAATATTCATCAGAAGGGTACTATCTCCATCTATTGGTCGTGTGTGTAGTATGTATTTGTGTGCTTTCCAGCTCCTGTTCTGTTCCGAGGCAAAACCACTGACTGTTACGTTTTAGCTTGAGGCAGACTGGGTTTTTCTTTTCTGCACAGTAAGCCTGACAAATCTCTTGTCATAGCTTTTTTTTTTTTTAATCAGTCTTTCTGTAGCAAGCTGTATCTATTATTAACTCTGGCCAAGCACTGATGCTGGTTTGCTGCTGTCATTTGTGTCAGTGGCTCGTAAACAACCGATGAGTATTCAGGTGACAGCGTGCGTTTAACCGGAGCTGTTCATGCTCTTCTCGTGTCACTTGTGGCTACCTGAGGTGCATGACTGGTGCTGGCTGCTCTTCCCATCAGTTCTGATTCGCCCCTTCTCCTGACACTGAGCTTTGGGGGTTCATATTTCCCTGTCTTGCACAGGGATCTGGTGGATGAAGCCAAAAACTACCTGCTGCTGCCCCAAGAGCGGCCGCTGATGCAGGGACCGCGAACGAGGCCGCGCAAGCCCATCCGCTGCGGAGAGGTGCTCTTTGCAGGTGTGTGTCTCTGCAGGTGTGGGGCTGTGTCAACGGGAGGTGGGGGATGGTCTAGAGGGGCCGTATGAGGAGCAGCTGAGGTCACTTGGTCTGTTCTGCCCGAAGAAGGACTGAGAGGAGAGCTCATCACAGTTTGCAACTTCCTCAAGAGGGCAAGAGGAGAGGCTGACACTGATCTCTGCTCTCTGGTAAACCAGCAATAGAACCCGAGGGAACAGCCTGAAGCTGTGTCAGGGGAGGCTTAAGTTGGATATTAGGTAAAGGTTCTTCACCCAGAGCAGAGTCTGGCACTGGAGCTGACTCCCCAGGGCAGTGGTCACAGCACCAAGCCTGACAGAGCTCAAGAAGCATTTGGACAACACTCCCAGGCACATGGTGGGGTTCTTGGGGCTATGCTGTGCAGGGCCAGCAGCTGGACTTTGATCCAACTCAGGATATTCTGATTCTATGTATTTTTCCGGCTGGCTTAGGCCGGGAGGCTCCAGGCAGGATTTTCTGGTAGTGGTGTTCCCATAAAGTCTTTACAGCCTATTTCTGATGTGACCTGTGCATTACTATTTGAAAGTTTGAGTTAACTTACTCTTTCTTACTCGTGTGATTTCTTTGGTGCTGTGAATGCCACAGGATTTCCAAACTTCAGTTAATGCTCTTGAAAATCTCATTGAGTTTTGTGCTTACAAACCTCGGAAGGAGTGACCTAGAGATGGGCTAAGGCTGGCAGAGTCCGGTTCCAAACTTCAGTTAATGCTGTTGGAAATCTCATTCTGCTTTGTACTTACCAACCTCAGAAGGAGTGCCTTAGAGTCCGGTTCCAAACTTCAGCTAATGCTCTTGAAAATCTCATTGAGTTTTGTGCTTACAAACCTCGGAAGGAGTGACCTAGAGATGGGCTAAGGCTGGCAGAGTCCGGTTCCAAACTTCAGTTACTGCTGTTGAAAATCGCATTCTGATTGGTCCTTACAAACCTCAGAAGGAGTGCCTTAGAGTCTGGTTCCAAACTTCAGTTAATGCTGTTGGAAATCTCATTCTGTTTTGTACTTCCAATCCTCAGAAGGAGTGCCTTAGAGTCCGGTTCCAAACTTCAGTTACTGCTGTTGAAAATCGCATTCTGATTGGTCCTTACAAACCTCAGAAGGAGTGACTCAGAAATGGGCTAAGGCTGGCAGAGTCCGAAGGGGTGATTGGTGCCAGGGGCACACGCAGTTTGTGGGTGTTTTTGTGACCCTGTTTCTCGTGCTTGGCTGCAGTGGGGGGCTGGTGCAGCGGGGACGCGATTTCCAGCGTGGAGCGCTACGACCCCCAGACCAACGAGTGGAGGATGGTGGCTTCCATGAGCAAGAGGCGCTGTGGCGTCGGGGTCAGCGTCCTGGATGACCTCCTCTATGCCGTGGGAGGCCACGACGGCTCCTCTTATCTCAACAGTGTGGAAAGGTAGGTCTCCATAAGGCCCCCGTGCAGAATTTCAGCTCTGAATGTTTAAACCTGGGTGCAGCCTCTTAGGAGTGAGTTCATTTTGCCAAGCGTGTTCTCATTTCTTCCTGCCTTGCACAGCCCTGGTGCAGAACGCTTTGTTGGCACGTTAATGGGACAAGCCAAAGCCTGTGGCACAAGGAAGGAATCTCTAGGAGATGGGTCTGGGTGTATTGTTGGGAGGCACGGTGATCCTGGTTAACCTTCTCTGCAGTTGCAGTTTGTTTTTGGCGTTGTTGAGGAAGGTGAGGTTACAGCGAGCATTTCTTAGATGCTGAGGGAAAGATCCTGGCATTTTATTGTGAAGTGGCAACTAGAGAATTAAGGAACCTCGGCACTTAGACAGAAGAAGGAAAATAGGTCAGTTTTAGGCCTGTGAAAGATTAAAGTCAAACAAGTTTTACCAAGCTTCCTGTTTCTGGGAGCTGCACAGGGCAATTCCCATGCCTGAAAGCCACATGACTCAAGCTCTCCTGCTACTCTAAATCTTGGCCCTGTAAAAAATCCAATGAGCTGTAGAAATACTTCCTCCCACCTGGAGCCTCCCCTTCTTCCCACCTATCTCCTTGAATGCTCCCAACTTCCCAAATCATGACCCATGCCTTATATCTCCCACATCCTGCACTTCCTTGCTATGCACTGTATTTCTTTGTCTCTGGATTCCCAAATCCATCTGGTTCCTTCATATTTAGTCTGGAAGTGTGGGTCCCAGTGCTGGCTGAGTTCCTGTGTGAACTGCAGGGAACAGAGCAGAGTTAAGTCTGGCTGCTGCTCTTTGCTGCAAGTTGCCACACGCCAGCCAGTCTCTCTCAGGAACCCGGACCTTTGATCTTCAGCTTGATTCATCCCAAGCTGCAGTTTGAACATCCCTGGAATAACACGTACTGGATGCATTGTATCACTTCAGGGCTTTTATCCAGCTTCCAAAGAGCTGTGCTGCAGCTGAAGCTCAGGACAGGCGAGTTTCACAGCCTTAAGTAGCTGCCAAGCATGGCAGAGTCTGAAGCAGACCCAGGCAGGTAATTTGTGCTCTTTGGTGTGTTTTTCCAGGTATGATCCAAAGACCAATCAGTGGAGCAGTGATGTGGCTCCCACCAGCACCTGCAGGACCAGTGTTGGAGTAGCAGTTCTTGGAGGTTACCTCTATGCTGTGGGTGGCCAGGATGGTGTCTCTTGTCTCAACATTGTGGAAAGGTACTTTCTAATTGTAATTTAAAAAAAAAAAAGAGTGGGGCACAGCAAGAAAGAGGGTCTCTTAGAGGGTGCAGCTGATGCAGACAAGCTGGAGAGGAGATAGGAATTGTACAAATCTTACAAGGATTTTTTTTTGGGGAGAATAAAGGCAGTCTTCCTGCCCCTTTGTGAAGATGTCAGCACTTTGCTCAGCTCTGGTGTTTATTCTTTTGCCAGATATGATCCCAAAGAAAACAAATGGACTCGGGTGGCTTCCATGAGCACCAGGCGCCTGGGAGTGGCAGTGGCTGTGCTGGGAGGCTTCCTCTATGCTGTGGGAGGCTCTGATGGAACTTCTCCTCTCAATACTGGTATGCCTTTTGCTGTCCCTTGATCCCGGTCAGCGCTTGCCCTGGTCCTGGGAGCCCGTCGTGTCCTCAGACAGCTGTTGAATATCTTAGTGATCAGTTTGTGGAGTTTTTTTTTTCTTCTTTAGATGCCATTTTGCTATACAATAACTCACTCTCCAGACTTGTGAGCCCCCATTACCTGGTGTCATATTTTTACTTTCTCAGTGCTTCATTTGGCAGTATGTCCTGAATACAAGGCTTTGATGATTTACATAGCAAATTTTTTTTTTAAAAATTCCTGCAGCAGCCATTTTCTGCTGTAGGAAGGAAAGTGCCAAAGGTAAAACTGCTGCAGGTCAGTTTGCAGCATTGCCAGCTCCCTCTCTAGTGAAGATCTGAGTGTGTAGGGCTGGAGACAGGAGAGAGACTAGCGAGAGTCCTTTGGAAGAAAAGATAGAACAAATGAGTTCGTGGAATTTTAGGTGTGTGGAAATTGGGTCCAAAAGTGCTGGACCCCACTGCCTGCCAACCCCATTGAGCAAAGACCTTCCTTTCCTCCTCAGTGGAACGCTACAACCCGCAGGAGAACCGCTGGCACACGATTGCCCCCATGGGCACGAGGAGGAAGCACCTGGGCTGTGCCGTGTACCAGGACATGATCTACGCCGTGGGAGGCAGGGATGACACCACGGAGCTCAGCAGCGCCGAGAGGTACAACCCACGCACCAACCAGTGGTCTCCCGTGGTGGCCATGACGTCCCGGCGGAGCGGAGTGAGTGGGGCTTGGTGGGCTTGTCCGTGCCACACGTCACACCGTGGGGAGAAAATGGGGTGGAGGGTCAGTGTGTTTGTGGGGAGAGCACGGGGGGAAGTGTCAGTCTGCGTGGGGGGAGAGCACGGGGGGAAGTGTCAGTCTGCGTGGGGGGAGAGCACGGGGGGAAGTGTCAGTCTGCGTGGGGGGAGAGCACGGGGGGAAGTGTCAGTCTGCGTGGGGGGAGAGCACGGGGGGAAGTGTCAGTCTGCGTGGGGGGAGAGCACGGGGGGAAGTGTCAGTCTGCGTGGGGGGAGAGCACGGGGGGAAGTGTCAGTCTGCGTGGGGGGAGAGCACGGGGGGAAGTGTCAGTCTGCGTGGGGGGAGAGCACGGGGGGAAGTGTCAGTCTGCGTGGGGGGAGAGCACGGGGGGAAGTGTCAGTCTGCGTGGGGGGAGAGCACGGGGGGAAGTGTCAGTCTGCGTGGGGGGAGAGCACGGGGGGAAGTGTCAGTCTGCGTGGGGGGAGAGCACGGGGGGAAGTGTCAGTCTGCGTGGGGGGAGAGCACGGGGTAGAGTGTCTGTATGCTAGCGGGGAGAGCACAGGGCAGAGTGAGTCTGCTTGTGGGGCGAGCACAGGGCAGTGTCAGTCTGCTTATGGGGAGAGCACGGGGCAGAGTGTCAGTGTGCTTGTGGGGAGAGCACAGGGCAGAGTGTCAGTCTGGTTGTGGGGAGAGCACGGGGCGGAGGGTCAGTGTGCTTGGTGGGAGAACACGGGGCAGAGTCAGTGTGCTTGTGGGGAGAGCACAGGGTGGAGTGTCAGTCTTCTTACGAGGCTCTCCTGCTTTCTCTGCGTCTTCACCTCTTTTCTGTGAGGGGAAAAAGTTTGCGAAAAGCTCCTTAGCAAGACCAGAGGATGAAGAGAGAGTCAAGTCACGCCACAGACAGCTGTTTAGGATGGGGAGATGAGTCATTTGAGGGTGTTTTTAAACAGTTTTGGTCCCTTATATGCAGTCCACTTAAGCCTGAAGCAGAGGAGCTTTTAGGTGACATAGCTGTACTTGGTATGAGATACCATTGAAGAACACTATCAGATTAGTACCTGGATCTCTCTGGGTGAATTAAGAGTTGAAAACACCCACTTGCTCAGGGGAAAAAGCTGGGAAGCTGGATAAGCACGTGTTTAGATACAACAGACTCTCATTGCCTTGAGGGGTGTGTGGGAACAGGGTTCCTGGGCTTTCATGCAGGCTGTTGCCCCTCCTCACTGAATCCTGTGAGTGACAGCATGTTCCCATCAGCTGCTGATCGTGGTGCTTTCTTGTGAAAAACAGATTACTACGGTGTTTTCAGTAGTCATCGTGGCTGGGGAGATGCAAATGACGTGGATGTTTATCATTAGATGTTGGGTTATGTATTAAAGAGAGTATTAGTTCTATCTGTGTGTTGGTGTTCCAGTGTCTGGTGAGGCAAATATGAATCACAGTTTGAGAAACTGCTGGTTTTGGAGGCAGAGAGCGTGTATTTATTTCTGTTCTCCAAGCACAGAGTACGCTGTCCAACACTGTCCACTTTAGTTTCTGATTAGACTTTCTATCAGCTGCTTCTGTATTTGCTTGCTATAGAAACTGCTAAACACATGCAGCTGTATCTGCAGCTCTTCCGAGTCTTCTGACTTTCTCAAAGCCAAACCAGGGACCATTTTACATTGTGTACCTTCCCTTTTCTCTGTTATACTCCATGTTTTCCACTGGAAGTGATCATGTTTTTGATGTTTCAGTGATTTTGTGCTTCTGCTGGAAGGCTAAATAGAAAGTCTGGAGGCCAGGGTGCTTACAGATGTTCCAAGCCCCAACCTGAGAGGTTTGGGACCAGGGGCTTACCTGTGGTTCTGCTACTTCAACCAAGTCTTGCGGGATGGTAGATATTCTGGTGCATACATGTAACACTTGGGGAAGAATTTCAGTCCAGAACATAAGTTTTGTGTGAAAAAGGTTTAGATTCTCATGTATTTATCATCATTCAGATGGTTCTACTTCTTGTAGCCGGCAGTAAGGGGAACCTTCTGCTTTTTCTTTGAGAGATTCTCTGTTCTGAGATACATATTTAACTTTCCCTGTCTCACTTTTTAGGGTATTTTGTGCCATGCCCTAAAGAAAAAAAACCCCAACCCTCTCCTGCAGACTGCCTTTCAGCAAACACGGTTATTAAACAGTTTTATTAATATTTTCATTTTAACCCTTCTTTTCAGGACATCCCAGCTAAGTAGCTGCTGTCTGATGGCTGTTTTGCAGGTTGGCCTGGCTGTGGTGAATGGACAGCTGATGGCAGTGGGGGGCTTTGATGGCACGACGTACCTGAAGACCATTGAGGTGTTTGATCCAGATGCCAACACATGGAGGTAACTTGAATTTGTGAGACAATCAAACAGTGAAATCCAGCTGGAGCTGTCCCAGGCAAATTAGGAAGGTGGTACACACCATAACAGAGAACTCGTGTGTGGTAGAGCCATCACAACACTCACATTCTGGCTTGTTGCCTTGCGTGAAAGTGTAAGGAAGAATCACATTTTGAAAAATATCCCACTATGCCCTTTCTCTTCATTTTGGGCTGAGTCTCTCCTGCTTCCCAAAAAAACTGAGCTTGTCCTTAGCACGAGGAGCTCACAGCCACCATGTAGTATTTGGCCTGTTCACTGCTTGCTTTCAAGCTGAGGCAGTGATTTCTTGAATCCTTTTGGAAGAGCTGAAACATTTCAAGCATATGATGTCATTCCCCTTTAAATCAACAAGCTTCAGCCACTGGAAGAATGTGCAGGCTGAGACAAATAATATGAAATTGCTGATCAAAATATATACTGAGCAGAAAAGAAAGAGGAAAAATAGCCTTTCTAGTCATAACTGTAGTTGAAAACAATTGCTTGTGTATTTATTCCCGAATGTAATTAGCATCAAGTATCGAGCTCCTGTGGCTATTCTTGCTGCTGTGGTAATCTGGCAAGGGTGGGGAATAGAAAGAAATTAATGTCCTTATTTTTACTAGTGATAATAGTAGTTTAACCCTTCACTGATAAGAAAGGCTGTCCTTAGCAGCAGTGGAGGAATTTCCCCTTGTTTGGTGAGCCATGGATCCATAGGATCTTTTGAACTGCTGGGGAAACCAGTTGAGTAGAGAGTAGCACATAAACCATGTTCTTTAGTGGAATAGTTTCAGCTACTCCCTAGGACAGTAATGGGATGTCCAGAGTTAGGAGTTACTGCCTGGCAGGCATTCACACAATTTGGGAGATCATTCAAGGTATTATTAGCTTGTGTTTTATTCCCCACTGAACTCGATATAGCTGACCAGCTTCTGTGGTCTTCCCTTCCTTTTGTTTCTTGCCTCATGAAGATATTTTTTGCCTCATGAAGATATATTTTGGACTGAGAAACAATTCCGATGCAATTTGGCTTTAATGAATTGCACTGGTAGAAGCTATTTGGAGAACTTGCTTCTCCTGTTCCTGCCAGCAGACTCCAGTGGCACAGAGGGGAATATGCAGCTGGAGTCCGTAGGGATCTGATATCCCTATGAGATGCAGACACCACTGCAGTCCAACAGATGGTGCTTGGGATGTGTTATACCTTGGTTGGATCAGCTGAATGTAGGGGTTTAGAAATATAAATTAAATTAGTTGAATTGTGAGGACTAAGCCTAGTCCTGTGTTACCCGAAACGTAGCCTAAGGTCAGCTACAGCCTACGAAGTTTTTTTCTATCTTGCACATTACCAGACAGGGAGAAGGAAGTATTCATTTGAGTAACAGAAATTTGGTGTCAAAACAAGCAGCAGTTTCCGTTCTGAGAGAAAAAGGCATGAGCAAATACAGCTGTTTACTTTTGAAGTGCGTGAGATGGGTGCTACACAGCTTCTTCTTCACGGCCCACTTTAGGCAGACATTAATGACGGTCTGGCTGTGCTCAGCTGGGCTGGTTCAGCCTTTCCCAAGGGCTGGTGTCCCCACGGAGGATGTGATCCAGCGTGTGACCCTCGCGTGTTGTCTCCGCAGGTTGTACGGCGGGATGAACTACCGGCGGCTGGGCGGAGGCGTGGGGGTTATCAAAATGACACACTGTGAATCCCATATATGGTAAGCTTCCAGAGGGAGGGAATCCCCTGCCTTCTCATTCCTAGAAAAAACTGAAGAGACTTGTTGACACTGGACCTCTTTGCAGCTCTAGTATGCACGGTCTAGATCCAATGTAACTCTTTGCCGGTGAACTCTTTCTATGGAATTATAAAAATTGACTTCTGTGAGAGTGTGCCCAGCGGGAGACCACGTTGTCAGACTCCAGGGAACCACTGGACAAAAGTAGAAGTGTCGCTTATGTCCGTATTTTTTCTAAACAGTTCTACATTTTTTGAATAAACCAAACTGTAACAGTTATTGTAGCGTAAAGGATGCTGATGTAGAGCCTACACTCTGTACTGGGAGTCTGGCCAGGACGAGGGATTCCTGCTTTCCCTCCTGCTGTGGGAGCAGTGGATGTGGCAGCTGTTTGGTGGGCGAAAGAGAAAAAGAGATACAGAAAACATTGCTTTTGCCTTATTTACAGAGAGCTTCAAAAAAAAGTACTTGACCTGCAAGGTGCCACCTTTGCACAGAAGCTTTTCTGTGCACAGAGTATATTTATTTTTTCATTTGATTTGTATCATGTATTTCCTTTGTAATCGCTCACAGCGATGATTCCAGCTTTTTATATACATCTCTATGTGTGCATATATATATGTATTTTATATATATATATGTATATGTGTGATTTGCATTTCGACCAGCTGGTGGTTTGGGCAGGGCTGTGTCCTGCCAGCTACTGTGGTTCCAGCGCTTGTGGTATGATTTGGGGTCTCTTAGAGGACAGGAGAGATGTGAGGACGGGTGCCCTGAGTATCTTTTCAGAACTGGAACTCTCCTCGCTGGACTGAATCAGTGAAGTGCCCAAAAAAAAAGGGTGAGAGGAAAAGGATTTCAAACAATGCCTTTTTACCGTGCAAAAGTTCAGTTTTTGTCTCTCCTCTCCCCTGTATGTGAACTTGTGCTGGTTTGAAGGCAAGCCAGCAGGAGGAATTAACCCCGCACAAATAAATTACCTTGCGAGAGATTTCAAGTCGGAGTTACAATTTAATAGAAAGATTACAATAAATGCAATGAGTACAGAAAGCCTGGCTTAAAGCCAGCAGAGCACAACCTGACACCGCGTTGGTCAGGGTGGTGGGAGCAGTCCCGATTAAATGGTGGTTGCAGTCCCGTTGGAGTGATGGACGTGGGCTTGTCGAAAGCAGGGGTCCTGGGGAAAGGCCTGCTCCTTCTNAAAGCAGGGGTCCTGGGGAAAGGCCTGCTCCTTCTCTGGATGTCCAGTGGTGGTGGTTGTGTCCAAGTCCCCAAAGCCCCAGAGCACACAGCCTCAAAGTCCAGGCAGGAATGCTCAGTCCCTGCCCCAGGGCAGGGAGTTTCACCATGGAATGATGTCATTGTGTGAGTCATAGGATATTTTGGGGAGTCCTTGATGGCCCATTGGCAGAGATGACCCCCCTTAGGCTGGGTGTAGTTGTCACTTTGTGAAGACAGAGGGAACACTGCAGCCAGCTCACAGCTGTTACAAACGACCCACCATTGAGAGTTCTTCAGGAGTAATGTAGATGGGTGTGGAATACATGGTTTGGCTACACCCATACTGGTACCTTCTCCTGTAACCGCATTATCCACCCTTTATTCTACACCAGCTACATCGTGCCCAAATTAATATACTTCTTTGTATTCATACAAATATATACAATGAAACATTACAGTCAGTTCTCCTCCAGAATTAGGTCCCCTTGAGGTACACAGTGGGTTTTCCCATCTTTCTGCACTGGCCACCAAGCGTAACCAGGTCCTTGAGCAAAAACAATCCCACGGATGGGTTTGCTTTTGTCTGAGGTGGGACTAATCCAAACAGTCTTTCCTAAAATACCTCTCATACGTACCACAGGGACTTTATCTCCATGTGAAGTATGCAAGGCTTCTGACTGGGCAGGACCGGCATGATTAATGGAGCCTCGGGTGTTCACCAGCCAGGTGGCCTTCACCAAATGCAGCTCCCGGTTTTTGAAGGTCCCCCCACCCAGTGCTTTCAGGGTGGTTTTTAGCAGTCCATGGCACCATTCAGCTTCCCTGGTGGCTGGTGCGTGGTAGGGAATGTGGTACACCCATTCAGTACCATGTTCCCTAGCCCAGGTGTCTATGAAGCTATTCTCAAAATGTGTCCCGTTGTCCACCTCAATTCTTTTAGGATTACTGTGTCTCCACAGGACTTGCTTTTCCAGGCTCAGGATGGTGTTCCAGGCAGTAGCGTGAGGCGCAGGGTAGGTCTCCAACCATCCAGTAGTGGCTTCCACCATGATCAGCACGTAGCACTTGCCTTGGCGGGTTTGGGGAAGGGTGATGTAGTCAATTTGCCAGTCTTCCCCATACCTGTACTTCGACCATTGTCCACCATGCCACAGAGGCTTCACCCTCTTGGCCTGCTTGATTGCAGGAGAGGTCTCGCAGCCGTGAGTGACCTGTGAGGTGCTGTCCATAGTTAGAGCCACCCCTCGGTCACGGGCCCATCGGTATGTTGCATCCCTCCCCTGATGACCAGAGGCAGCATGGGCCCAATGAGCTAGAAATAATTCTCTCTTGTGCTGCCAGTCCAGATCCACCTATGATACTTTCACCTTGGCAGCTCGGTCCACCTGCTCATTGTTGTGATGCTCTTCATTAGCCCGACTCTTGGGTACATGTGCATCCACGTGTCGAACCTTCATGGTCAGCCTCTCTACCCAGCAGCGATGTCCTGCCAAATCTCAGCGGCCCAGATGGGTTTCCCTCTGCCCTGCCAGGTGGCCGTGCTCCATCAATCCAGCCATCCCCACAGAGCATTAGCTGCCATCCACGAGTCCGTGTAGAGATAGAGCCTCGGCCACTTTTCTCGTTCGGCAATATCCAAAGCCAGCTGGATGGATTTGAGCTCTGCAACCTGACTCAATCCGCCCTGTCGCCATCTGGGGCTCCATACAGCAGCTTTCCATTTCTCGTTTGTTCCTACAACCGGCAGGAACCATCAGTGAAGAGGGCGTATTGCTTTTCATTCTCTGGGAGTTGCTTATATGGTGACGCCTCCTCATCCTCTGTCACCTGCTCCTCTTCTTCTTCTTCAGATGGTCTAAAACTCTCACCTTTGGGCCAGTTTGTTATGATTTCCAAAATCCCAGGGCAATTGGGATTTCCTGTCTGGGCTCGCTGTGTGATCAGAGCTATCCACTTGCTCCACAAGGCGTTGGTGACATGATGGGTAGAAGGAACCTTCCCTTTGAACATCCAGCCCAGCACTGGCAGTCGGGGTGCCAGAAGCAGCTGCACTTTGGTACTGGTCACTTCTGAGGCAGCTTGAACCCCTTCATAAGCTGCAAGAATCTCTTTCTCAGTTGGGGTATAGCTGGCCTCAGATCCTTTGTCAGATCCCTGACTGCAGGACCACAGAGTCATCCTTGGGTCTCCCCAGGTCCCTTCTGCCAGAGGCTCCAGGAAGGACCATTCTCCCCGGCTGCAGTGTAGAGCACATCCTGCCCCGTTCTGACTGGCCCAAGGGCTACTGCATGGGCAATCTCCTGCTTAATTTGTTCAAAAGCTTGCTGTTCATGGCCCCACTGGAAATTGTTTGGCTTTTGTGTCAAGAGATAGAGAGGGCTTTACAATCATGCTGTGCTCTGGAATGTGCATCTTCCAAAAGCCCACACCTCCTAGGAAAGCCTGTGATTCTTTCTTGATCGGTGGGGACATAGCTGCTATTTTATTAATCACTTCCATTGATGCCATCACCATTGGGATCTGATGACATCCGTCTTGCCACTTTACTCCTGGAAACCGAATTTCTTGAGCAGGTCCCTTTACCTTATTTTGTTTAATGGCAAAACCAGCTCTCAGGAGAATCTGGATAATCTCTCCTTCCTCAAAGACTTCCCCTGCTGTGTTCCCCCACACAATGATGTCGTCGACGTACTGGAGATGTTCTGGAGCCCCACCCTTTTCCAGTGCAGCATGGATCAGTCCATGGCAGATGGTCAGGCTGTGCTTATACCCCTGGGGCAGTCGGTTCCAGGTGTACTGCACACTTGTCCAGGTGAAGGCAAACTGGGGCCTGCACTCTGCTGCCAGAGGAATGGAGAAAAAGGCTTTGGCAATATTGATGGTCGCGTAGCACTTTGCTGCCTCGGATTCCAGCTCGTGCTGAAGCTCCAGCATGTCTGGCACAGCAGCACTCAGTGGTGGCATGACTTCATTCAGGCCACGGTAATCTGTCATCAGTCTCCATTCTTCTCTGGACTTACACACTGGCCATACAGGGCTGTTAAAGGGTGAACCAGCCTTGCTGACCACCCCTTGGCTCTCCAGCTCACGAATCATCTCGTGGATGGGAACCACAGAGTCTCTGTCAATGCAGTATTGCCGATGGTGCGCTGTTGCTGTGGCGATCAGTAGCTGTTGTTCTTAACTCTTAGCAGGCTCACAGCAGAGGGGTCATCTGAGAGACCAGGCAGAGTATTCAGTTGTCTAATTTCCTCTGTCTCCAGAGCAGCTATTCCAAAAGCCCAGCGATGTCCTTTTGGGTCTTTGAAAGACCCATTTCTGAGATAGTCTATGCGGAGGATGCATGGGGCCTCTGGGCCAGTCACGAAGGGGTGTTTCTGCCACTCCTTCCCAGTCAAGCTCACTTCTGCTTCCAGTGCAACCAGCTGCTGGGATGCCCCTGTCACCCCAGAAATGGGTTCCGCTCCCGCATACCTTGACGGCATCAGAGTACACTGAGCGCCGGTGTCAACCAAAGCCGTGTATCTTTGTGGGTCAGACGTGCCAGGCCATCGGATCCACAGAGTCCAATAGGTCTGATTGTCCCTTAACTCCACCGGGCTAGAGGCAAGGCCCCTCTAATCCCGGTGACAGTACACATTGCTCTCCTCCTGTAATTATGGCCTTGAGGTCCTTTCAAGAAGATTGGTTATACCATTCCTGTATTGCCCGGAGTCTTGTCCACAAGAGACCAGAGCAGCGTTGACCCTAGATGAGCTTCTTGAGGTGGCTGTATCTTTTTTCAGTTCATGTACCTAGGCACCTAAGGAGGAGGTGGGTTTTCTATCCCACTTCCTCATGTCTTCTCCACGCTCCTGAAGGAAGAACCAGAGGTTATCTCATGGAGTGTATCCTCTCTTGTTGGCTGGGGGACGCCTGCTCCTAATGGCAGAGACTCTTGTTGGTTCTGGCGAGACGTGGTAAAGTCCTTCCTCAAACTCCTTTCTCAGTTTCTGGTGGCCGTCTTCAATTTTCTCCTCCAAGCTCTGGACATGGTCAGCCAGCTTTGTTTCCACGGACGAGACATGGGTGCATAACGGGGCGGTGAGTGTCCTCATAAATTCTCAGCTTTTTGACCAACGCGCCCACCTTGTCCTCTCCTTCCCTCCATTGCAGCATCGCTAGATAACAGGAGTACATCTCTGGTCCAAGCCCTGCGAATCTCAGCCACATCTGCGACGTGCACTGGACACCATCTGGGCTCTTAGGGAATCTCTCATCTTCCGAAAAAATGATCTCCAGTTACCTTAGGCATCGGACACCTTGTTCCATTTTGCTCCATTTTCCTTGGTGCACCTGGAGGTCTTTCCAAAGGTATCTGTCCCTTACACGCATGGTGTTGCTGGCTGTGGCGTCCCAGATGCAGAGCAGCCGGGTCAGGATGGACTCGTTTGCGTGGTGGGTGAAGTCCCTCCGCAGGTCCCGCAGCTCACCCAGGGACAGAGAGCGAGTGATGATCTCTGGCTCTGTCTCTTCTGCTGGGTGCCAGGGTCCAGCCTCTCCTCATCAGTCGCTCTGTGGGCTGATTTGCTCTTTGATTTCTTCTTCTGAACGGGGGCAACTGCTACCGGCTTGGGCTGTCCTTCTGGCTTAGTGACAGGTTGCGTGGACATGGTGCCTGCTGATTTGCTTCTTTTCTCCTCCTCTTGAGGATGCTGTTCCACACCAAGCACTGTCCTGACTCCAAGCATGGTGTCGACAGTTTAGGCCACACAAAGACAAAGCAAAACTAACAAGATTATGCTGTCTTTAACATCCAGAGGCAATTTCATGTTTTCAAAAACTGGTGTCTCAGGCCTGAAAGGCTGGGAAAAACATTCTCTACTCTTTCCCCCATGGGCTGGGTGGGATTATTAATGAGGCCCCAGAGGCAGCAGCCCAGATCAGGACAGGTGAACAAAACTAAATATATATTCCGAATGATGTTCATTGCCTCTGAAGTTATCATGCAATAGACATAATAAACCAACAAAGCAATTTTGATACCATTACCTGATGTCAAAAAGGAGCATTACAACCAGCAAATAGTTCCCCATATAGAGCGTGAAGGTACCATGTAAACATATGGANTAGTTCCCCATGTGAGGAAAAATACAGAGAGCAAGGTACAGCATCCATGTAAACATATCGAGCATCATGGTGAAGAGGCAGTTTCTGGAATACAATGCAAAATTGTAACTCTGACTTCTCTCAGGAGGCCTCACATTGGGCGCCAAAATATGTGCTGGTTTGAAGGTAAACCAGCAGGAGGAATTAACCCCGCACAAATAAATAACCTTGCGAGAGGTTTCAAGTTGGAGTTACAATTTAATAGAAAGATTACAATAAATGCAATGAATACAGAAAGCCTGGCTTAAAGCCAGCAGAGCACAACCTGACACCGCGTTGGTCAGGGTGGTGGGAGCAGTCCCCATTAAATGGTGGTTGCAGTCCCGTTGGAGTGATGGACGTGGGCTTGTCGAAAGCAGGGGTCCTGGGGAAAGGCCTGCTCCTTCTCTGGATGTCCAGTGGTGGTGGTTGTGTCCAAGTCCCCAAAGCCCCAGAGCACACAGCCTCAAAGTCCAGGCAGGAATGCTCAGTCCCTGCCCCAGGGCAGGGAGTTTCACCATGGAATGATGTCATTGTGTGAGTCATAGGATATTTTGGGGAGTCCTTGATGGCCCATTGGCAGAGATGACCCCCCTTAGGCTGGGTGTAGTTGTCACTTTGTGAAGACAGAGGGAACACTGCAGCCAGCTCACAGCTGTTACAAACGACCCACCATTGAGAGTTCATCAGGAATAATGTAGATGGGTGTGGAATACATGGTTTGGCTACGCCCATACTGGTACCTTCTCCTGTAACCACTGACAGAGCCTAAAACCAGCTCGTTCTAGCTCACTTCTAAAAGCCTTTTTCCTCCTGTTGCCTGCTCGGTATCAGTTCTTGTCTGAAGCAGGGTGTAGGTATCCTCTGTTAATTCTGACACCCGTTTCTTGTGTTCTTGCTGGAAGGGCAGACCCGCAGCCAGCTCCTTCCTGCTGAAAAAAGCTCAGAGCAGCCTCACCTCAGCTGCCCTCTTGTCTGTGTCTGTAGAGTTCCTGACCATGATGAGATGGTGCCCTCTGAGGGATTTTTGTGCACTTTGCCTGTGTATGGTTAGAGCAGGGAAAGGCGTGAGGCTCATTTAAGAGTTTGGAGGGGAAGGGCTGTTTGCTGGCACTGTGAATAACTGTGGAGTCACCCAGGGGTGGGGGGAGAGCAGGGAAGAACTCAAGACTCAACAGTTCTGTTTGTACTGTAATTTTTATGGAGTATGGAAGAATGACCTTTTGCACCTGATCTAACTGTGAACCTTCCTAAATCTGATTTTGAAAAAGAGGACTGTAAATTGAGATGAAAAAGGCAGTGCTGACACCTTCTTTAACTTCATAGTTTGATTCATGTAACTCAGACTTTAATGTGCTTGAATATAGTAAAAAATACACTACAGTCATAAATGGGACATTAAAACTTTTTTAAAAGCCCCTTTTCCCCTAAAGGTCGGTATTCTTGTGTTTACATATGAAGATCATTTGCACCTTTACAAGGAAAACAAGTATTCTGTAAACAAATGTTTACATGTACCATTTATGCTTTTTTCTAGCATGAGTAACTTGTATAAATAGTGCTATCTTAATAAATTTCTTCTATGCTGTTCTTGGTTTGTTCTTTGGGGTGAAAGCAGTGGGGGGTGTTTTTCTGTGGTTTATGTGGACAAAGATGCTGGAGGATTTTTTCCAGATAAGTCCAGGTAAGAGAGGCTTAAAACTCTGCTGTTTATTGTTGCCCTTCACATCACTCAGAACCAGCTTTTTCTGGAAGGAAGCATCTGTGCTACCTGCCTAAATCTTATCTCTGCCCATTTAACTGCATTTATCAACGAGGAAAACACAAAGAAGAGGTTAAAAGATGCTAGAAGAATTTAGGTTTTTAGAGATTATTTATGCAAATTTCTTGGAGGGAGCTGAGCATTAGATTTAAAACTTAGCCCTGGGTGTAACAGTCCTGTTTTCAAGCTAAATACAGGTGGCCAGTTATTTTCAGACCTTGTACTCCTTTGTCCAGTGCTCTTCTGACTCCAGATAGCAAACTTTGTCTGAGATATTTCAAAAAAGGAAACCGAAGCACCAGAAGTGATAGTTTAAGTAGCTGCTGAGCTGCCAAGACCTTCAGATCACTTAGCTGCTTCTAGCAGGGTCAGAGTTACCACAGACTTCAACGTTAACATGCAAAAATAATCCAACTAGTAAAGAGTCTGAAACCAAGTGCGTGTTTCTTTGTCTAATTCTGGAAATAGGTTAGGAACTAGGCCTGCAGTTATGTCATGTTAGGCAGTTTTACACTGGAAGAGAAAGGAAGCTTGCACCCCTGTTTAGGAGAAGGTCATAGCACAAATCAGCTCCTAGAGATGCTGCACAAGAGTGAAGCAAGAAACTAGACTTGGAATTTTGCTGCTGGCAGAAGTATTTAATATGTAACAAGTGGTGGTTTGGTCAGGTAAGCTGTAGTTGGAAATAAGCTCCATGCAAGGATATATTTAATTAGACATAGGCGGTCTTTCCTTAAGAGAAAAGATGGAAAATATTTTATTTAGTACTGTATTACAACATGTCTTAGCAGGTGCTACTTTCTGCTCCTCAAATGTCTAGCCAGACACTGTGCACCGTCCCTCTGAACTCTTACCTGCTCCAGAAGGGAGGGATCCAACACAAAATTATAGCACACAGCTCCAGCCCTGAGAGCTCTCTGGCCTAGAGGATTACATCCAAGATTACAAACCTCAGGACAAAGCCTAGTAACTATCAAGCTTATCCACAGACCTCACTTTCCTATCTATTAACTTGCCTGGGAGGACCAACAGGCTGACAAGTGCCTTGTGTCCAATCTCATGCCCAACTGGAACACAGATGGACATTATCACCATTACCAAGCTAAAAAGGGAGTTAGAAACCTGGATTTTTCTGCCCTGGATTGTAGAGCATGCACCCTTCCTCAGGTGTGCTGAACTTTGCATTTAGGCTAGCCCAGGAATAGTCACAGTTTAGCCAAGGCCAAGGTCTGCGTAGCTTAGGCTGTCCAGTGAAAACCAACTTTGAAACAACAGAAGTACCTGTCAGTAAGCTGCACCAGGAATTTGCATTGTCTGTCTCTGAGCTGATACCTGCATATAAATGAAATGAGCGGCTCTGAGAAAACGAAGCTGCTCAGGAAGCTGTCACCAGTTTGCATTGCAACCCTTCTTCAGGGCCTAATGTCTGCTTGACTTTGCTGTGCATGGCATGGAGATACAGAGCCAAGTGCTGGAGTTACACTCTGACTTCGGGCAGCCAGAATGAGAGGAAAGAAGATGCTGCAGGAGAGAGTTTCCTGGTGGTTTCCCAGCACAGATTTTCCAAACAGAAAGCCTTTTTAGTATTAAGAGCTACTGAAATGGCTCTCACTGTATCTGAGAGATTGCGAGTTCAGTCAGTAGCATCAGCACTCCAGACAGGTATTGGCTGTGTAGAATCTGCAAGAAAGAGAAAAAGCCTGTCAAAACAACAATTGCAGTTGCCAGATTTCCACACCCTGAAACCCTGGTTGGAAGGAAACTACCAAGTGTTCTGTGTGTTTATTCAGCTGCTCTGTTGTTGCTTTTCATCTTTTTCATACTTTTGCCATACTGAATATGTACGACTTGAACTCTATGCCATTATGAAAAGCCATAACTGAATTTACACAACACACATTCCACGGGAGCACCCTTCAGAAAGCCTGAGATATCTCTGTGTACTTACCTGCAACAGAAAAAGCTGTTTCAGACAGTTTTAAGCCATTACAGATAAAAACAAGCAGTGTAACGCTACCGTGTGCCAAGGCTCATCATAGGGTAAATTTAAACAACTGCATTTACACAAGCTGTTCTTTCACTCAGAAGAAAATATCATATTGCTTGAAGGATTAATGTTCCATGGTTTGAAGGATATTAGAGATACCTCTGTAGAAAGACCAGCACCTTTATGAAAAGGGTTACATGTGAAGGAGTCTTACGCCTGTGTCTTAATAACTACAATACTAGAAAGCTGGTGAACTTTTTTAAAGTTTGGGATCTTTTTAAGGCCAGAAGAAGATTTTTTGATGGCCTAAGAAACTTCCCTGTTCATACCACAGCTAATACACCTGTTTCTGGCCCCATGCAAGTAGCTTCTGCTGCAACACAGTAGTAAAATACTGCACTAGCAGCTGCCCCAACTCCAGAGCTAAGGATGGCTAGTAAAAGCTGAGGGTTTGACAACTCCTCCTAGGAAATCATGCAAAAGAAATGTAAAACTTTCGGGTACAGCTATTTGATTTGGCCAGCATTAGGACAACCTGCTACTGAGGGCCTCACCTTTACAATCCCATCGCAGTGTGCCGAGGCAACCGCTGTCGAAACCTTCACCAGCTTTGCAGCTGACAAGTGGATCCTGAAGTGCCTGTGGAAGTGGGCATAGAGGCAGTCCATGAAGACATCCACCTCCTCTTGGGTGATCTCTCCTGGCGTTTTTTGGACCGTGTCCCACAGAGCTTTGGCATCCTCTGGGTGGATGGCGTATGAAATATCCAGGGGCTGGGACAGGCGGGGCACGGAGAAGACGAGTTCCACGGCAGAGGCAGCTCTGTCCAGCTTGCAGCCAGCCCACATGGCCACCATCCAGCTGAGGTTCAGGGGGCTGATGGCCAGGCGGCGGAAGCAGCAGTCGAAAGTCTTCTGGAACCACCTTCCAACCATGGACGTGTAGCTCTCGGCCCCGTGGGTCAGGAACAGGGGCAGACAGGTGAAGTCCTCCGGCACGTTCTCGGAAAGGTCATCTCCGTACACGGAGCAGAACCAGCCCGACCACACCAGTTTGTCTTCAGAGTTCCTGGAGGAAGCTTGTGACCTCAGAGAGAGCTGGGATGGGGAGAAGAAGCATTTCAGTGCTGCAGAGCAAGTGAGGCTTTTTTTTTCGTCAGCTAAAAATAGATTTTGATTTATAGTTTTAAGTGTTTGGTAGAAGTGGGTTTGTTTTTTTTTTTCCTTAGGACCTTGCATGCAACACTGTTTTCTGTCAAACACATACAGTTATTCAGTCCATCCATTACATCCCTAAAAGGTGAATGGAATTCTGTTGAAAACAGCAGAAAAAGCACTTTTAACTTCCTTAGGAACAGTCCTGAGATCTGAGTTTATGCTGCTTAACTCCTATGGTATGTCCTACAACCATGGACACAATGAACTTGACATTTCAGTAGCACATTTCACTTGAGGCAAAGCATTTCAGAAATATTAATTAGACCTGGGCTCTGGCCAGGAAGTGGGAATATGCCAGCTTTATCCAGGAAGTTAAATAACCTGTCCAAGTCCTGGCAGTAAACTGACTGCTGAACTAAAACATCAGACAGAGATTGCTCTGCATAGTCTCACTCTGATCCTGTTGAAGAATTGATCTCAAACTTGCAATTAACTGTACGCATTACTTAGGGGATCACAGAATCAACTAGGTTGGAAAAGACCTCTGAGGTCATCAAGTCCAGCCTGTGACCAAACGCCACCTTTTCATTAGACCAGGGTTTGTGTCACATCCAGTCTTTCCTTAAACACCTCCAGGGACGGTGACTCTGCCATCTCCCAGGGCAGCCAATTCCAATGTCTAATCATCCTTTCTATGAAGAAATTCTTCCTAATGTCCAACCTAAACCTCCTCTGGCATAGCTTAAGACTATAAATGTTCTGTTCCAGTTAAAAATAGACAGGATTCAGTTCCATTAAATCACAGTGGATGCTACAGTAGTTTACTCCACACAGCTAGGGTTTAATTCTGGGCGTTTCTTTCAAGACAGAGCGTTTGATCCCAGCAAAACCAGCCCGTGAAACGCCGCTCTCCATGAGCAAAGGCGCTGGGCAGCCCCCTCACCTGCACGAGGACGGCGGCCTGGTCCTGCTCGCTGCCCCTGAGGTCGGCGAGGCTGGACACGGCCACCTTGATGTCCAGCTCGACGCCCACCTGTTGGGGAGGATGAAACAGGAAAGCCTTATAAATATGATTGCCTGGCAAAAGATGCTGAGAATATGGAAACTATAAGTGAGATTGAAATGAAAGCGAGCTTTGAGATACCAAGCCTTAGTTACTGAACAACTGGAAAACAATGGGATGGCCGGCAGAAGGTAATCCCCTCTCTGTTGAACAATACCCTCTGCTTGCAGACAGCTCCAAGGGTCAGAGCAGACCCCACTGGCTTGGCAGATAGGGTCTAAAGAGGAGTTTCTAGAGTTTAAAATGTAACGCAGTATGGTAATGTAATAATTCTTATAGGCTGTAGGTAAATACTATAGGATTTGTATCTTGTACTAGATTGGTTAGTGGAAATTAGAATATTCAACACAGAAGAAGATTTATTGTATTGTAAACAAGAACCTCGCACTTCTTCTTCCTCTTCTTCTTGCCCTTACTCTCTCTTGCTCTTACCTTTGCTTCTCTTGCTCTCTTACTTTCCTGCCCTGCCTCGCGCTGCAGCTGGCAGCTCCAAGCAGGGCCCCTCCATTCACGCCCTTCGTAATAAACTCCATGCTCTAAGCCCCACCCTCAGAGATCTCTCGTCTCTAGCCATCTCGACCGTCTAAACCAACGGCAGCTCCTACACCCACCTCCACCGCCAGCCCCTTCTGCTTCTCGGCGGCGATGAAGGCGCCGAGCAGCCGCGCGTAGTCCCTGAGGCGGGCGCGGCGGAAGCGGTACAGGGGGGTCACGCTGTACAGCGTCCAGGCTTTGCGCAGCAGAAACGCTGTTTTCTGCGGGTCGACGATTTCCTAGGGGGAAAACAAAAAACCAAAAAAACAAAAAAACACAAAAAGGATAATAAGGTTAAAGCCCGCTTTTCCCGCGCGGCGAGAGCGGGAAAATCTGAGGGGACAGGGAGGCGCCGCCGCCTCCATGGCCCCGCCGTACCTGAGAGCACGGCACGATGAGGCGGCCGCTGGAGCTGACCCCGAGGCGGCCGTGGGTCCGTCCGAAGGGCAAAGCCCGGGAGAGCCGCCTGAGGCTGGGCAGGGTCCGCACCGCGCCGTCCTCGGCCGGCTCCTCCGCCATGGCCGCCCTGGCCCGCCGGCGCCGTTCGAACTTCCTTCCCGTCGGGCCCCGCGCGGGGGGCGCGCCCCGCCGCCATCTTTGAGGCGGGCGGCAGTGAGGGAAGCGGGCGGCGGCGCCGCCTCAGGCGCTTTCTCTTCTTCCCCTCCGGAGCTTTTGTTTTTCCGCTTCCTGCAGGCCCGTGGCGCTCCTCCCGTGTTTCTGGCTGAGGGGCGGCTGCGGGATGGCGCATCCCCGGCTGCTGGTGCGGGCGCTGCACCGGGCGGCCGCTGCCGCCGCACCTGCGGCTCCAGGTGAGGAGGGAGCTCTGGAATCATCCCCTCGGGATTTCGGTTCCTTTTCTCCCGGGATACAGGTCAGGGTAGTCCACACAGTCGATTAATATCACACTTGCGGCAAGTTATTTTCCCTGTATCACTTTATTAAGTGTCTTCTCTAAATCCCTTCTAATTCTAAAGGCTCATAGAATTATTTATATATGCCCAGGTAATGGTATCCTTTAGGCCTCTCCTTGCAAGCTGAACCTCTTGCACATTCTGTAAATGGTGTGCTTGGCTCTATAACTTCAGCCGTGATCACAGGCACACGGGGGTCTGTGCAAAGCTTTCTCTCATCGTGGTTCAGGCCTTTTTCCAGTCGTTTCAGGCAGGAACTGTTCAGTTCACACCTGCATGGTGGATATCTTCCGTGTGTGTCATTCTTGGTTTGTTAAGCCCTGTTCTGCAGTGACAGGACGAGGGGGAATGGCTTTGAAGTGAAGGAGGGCAGGTTTAAATTGGATATTGGAAGAAATTATTCCCCGTGAGGGTGGTGAGGCGCTGGCACAGTTGTCCAGGGAAGCTGTGGCTGCCTCATCCCTGGAAGTGCTCAAGGCCAGGCTGGATGGGGCTCTGAGCAACCTGGGATGGTGGAAAGTGTCCCTGCCCACGGTGGAATGAGACAAGCTTTAAAGTCCTTCAAACCCGAACTGTTCTATGATTCTAGATTTAAATGTGGAATTGTCAGCATCCCTCAGGATTGATCTGTGACTTTTCCTTCCCTTGCTCCTGAAATTTGCAGGGCAACAGTTTGCAGCAAGGCTGTGTTCAGGTATCTTTATGAAAGTTTGAGAAACATAAATAATCCCTGTTTAAAATACATTTAGTCTAGCTTCATTTCATGTTTATGACATAGTATCTTAGGGCAGATCTATATATGAAGTAATTTCTCTGTATATGAAGTAATTTCTCTGTATATGTATAAATTGTATTGGGAGGGAAGACTATTAATTATTCTGTCTCATCTGCAAAAGCCATGAGAGATTTTATATTTTTTTTTTAATTTTATTTAAGACTTCAACAGTTTTGTCACTCGGACCAACACGTGTGGAGAGCTGCGTTCTGCTCACGTGGGACAGAAGGTGACCCTGTATGGATGGGTTCAATATCAAAGGTAAGTGCAAACCGTGGTGAAAATAGAGATGATTATTTGCCAGATCCAGTGTTTGTCATCCAGCATTGCTCTCCAGTGATGGTCTGCATGGGTTTTTTGATTTTAGGAGGTCCTGAGCATCTCATCCTTGAGCAATTGTGGATGGAGATCCAGGAAAAGGAGTTAGGATTTTTTTGCCATGTGATTGTTGGGATCTTGTTTTTAAAGGCACCAGAGCATGTCCCACTGGACAGTTTTTGGATGGATAAAGTGCAATGGCAGCTGGAGAGATCAAGATTTATGGTTCTGGGTCTGGCAGTGTGGATTGTTCATGTGGAACTTTTTATGGGACAAGTGTTCTCCTTCTTGACTTGTGATTGGATTTTTTATTTTGTTGTTTCTATTCCACGTGAACTTTAGTTTTATTGCTGATTTAATTGTTTTTATCTGAATGATGTTTCCCAGCAGGAAAATTCACATATCCAGAATCCCTGCTCTGTGTGTGCATTCAAACTCAATTTAAAATCCTGCCTCTCATGGTTATTTACACATTGTCTGAGGCTGGTCACAATGTGAAATAAATTGTTCAGGTTACGTTCAGGTGTGGGAAAAGTGCTTGAAAGTGCTTTGGGATGAGTTGCAGGGTGCTGAAAGTGTAGCCACTTGCCATATGCTTCAAAAAGTAGAAACTACTACATTTGTGAAAAAAACGTTCTTCCTTTTGTGCTTTTCATGGATCAGACAAGGCCTGTTTCTGGTTTTGAGGGATTTCCAGGGACTGACCCAGATCGTCATTCCTCAGGATGAGGTAAGTGCTACCAAAATTTGGGTCTGTGTTTTTATTTTTCCTTCAATGGCTTGGCTCCAGCAGACACAGAGAGAAGGAAGGACTTTTCAAACTGAGTGCTCTGACTCACAAATAAATGGAAGTGTCGTGAGAGCCCTGACCTGACGCTGCAACAGAAACATCAGTGCTGTTTCCTCTGCCTTAAGAGTGGTTTTGGATTGAGGTGCTTGGCCACAGAGCGTCTGTCCTGTTCTTTGAATTTCTCTGAGGCTCTGTCATCTCCCTGCAGGCGCATTCCCACGTGAAGGAGCTCCTGTCCAGCGCCTCAGTGGAGTCTGTGGTGAGAGTGACTGGGACAGTGTCCCCTCGGCCCCTGGGCCAGCAGAACCCGGTGAGGATGAGGGGGGCTCTCGGGACTTTCATTCCTTGGAGCAAACAGCACTGGATGGTGGGATTATGGTGGGGTTTGTGTCAGCGTTGCCACAGGATCTGGTTGTGTGACAGCCCATCCTCAGCTAGCACTTATTTCACCTCACACTATGTCAGAAAACAGGAGAATCTCAAAGCACATTGCAGGCACCCACAAATTAAACTGGGTCCCGGCTCTTTGCAAGGATAGTGCTGGCTTTTCCAGGCTTTCAAAGCGTGGTGGAAATTTCTTTTTCTTGAAAATAAATGTTGTCATTTCGAGTTCCGCAGCATGTGATGATGACCTCTTTATTGATTTTGCTGGTCTCCTTGTATAGGAAACAGACTGAACAATTTTTTAGTGTTCTGCATTCCTCAGCTGTCATTGTAATCAGCTGTAGATTGATCTTTTAGGGTTGTACATATAACTGGCAGGTCTAAAAAGAGGATCGTATTTGTGATCATAACTCCTTTTTGCTCTGACCACTTGTAGATGTCCACTTAAAATCCAGGCTTCAAGCAAGGCCTTTATTTCTTTTATTCAGTTCTTGTTTTGTTGGAAGGTTGTACGTCCATTCCCCTGGTAAACAGCAAGAGTCCTGCAGGATCAAGTGAACTCTGCTGTGCCTCAGTGCTACGTGAGGGGAGCTGTCTGCCCTCCCTCGGGATACAGTCAAAAGAAGACCAGTTCTGAGAACTGGTGTTTAGAACTGGAAGTTCTGGGAAGTTCCTCATGATTTGCCTTGTTTGACTCGTATCAAGGGCTGCTGCTGCTGCTAATGCTCACTGAAACCTACGCTGTGTGGTTTTGCTGAGGCTAATGTGTTCAGAGACCAGTATGGGAAAGAAGCTGCCGTCTTCGGTGAGGTGACTTGTGTTTCTCTGAACAGGAGGGAAATCTAGGAGAAATCTGCCCTTGGGAGAAGCTCTCTGACTTACATACTGTGTTAGAAGGCAGGGAGGGTGATCACATTGTTTCTTTTTTTTCCCCTTTGACCATCTGTGAAAGACCTGTGTCCGACTGTTTTGATTTTACATTTTTTCTTGCCTTTTTGTTCTAGAAAATGCCAACAGGGGATATTGAAGTGAAGGCAGAGTCTGCAGAGATCCTAAACTCCTGCAAGAAGCTGCCTTTTGAAATCAAGGATTTTATCAAGGTGTCTGTGTTTTTCTTTTCTTTTTCTTATTGAAGTGGTGGCTTTTCATTAAATTGGGAACTTGCCCAGGGTGATGGCAAAACGTCTGAGAGCTGAGTCTGGTTCTCCCCACTTCACTCCGGAGGAATGATGGTATTTAAAATAGGGGTACTGTTTGTTTGCTGTGAGGATGTATTTCCAATTAGAGCTAAGCAGAAAACAAGGCTTGAATGATTCCAGATTTCAAATACCACCAGAAGAACTGATGGTAAAGGAAAGAGTGCAAGAAATGGGGCTATGCTGGGTTTTTGAGTGTGAAATGAGACTGTTTTATTTGACTTGTGGAATCACAGAACGGTTTGGGTTGGAAGGAACCTTAAAGATCATCTTGTTCCAAACCCCCTGCCATGGGTAGGAATACCACCCACTGGACCAGGTTGCTCAGAGCTCCATCCAGCCTGGCCTTGAACGCTTCCAGGGATGGAGCAGCCACAGCTTTTGTGGGAAGTTTGGTTTTTTGTTTAAAGTGATTCCCGTATTTGTGTAGGTTATGAGTGATGGGCGCGTCGTGGCGACCGAACACCATCGCTTTTTATCTTCTCCCTTTTTTCCCGTGGCTTTAGGAGCGCCTTCATTGGACATGCAATTTGAATTGTGTCTCTTCATCCTAATTCTCTCTCCTCTCCAGAAATCGGAGGCCCTACGGATGCAGTATCGGTACCTGGACTTGCGCAGCGTCCGGCTGCAGTCCGTCCTGCGGCTGAGGTCTCGCCTGGTGATGAGGATGCGGGAGTATCTCTGCAACCTCCACGGTGAGGGAGCTGCTTGGAGCACAGGGATGCAGCAAACATTTCAGCTCTCCCTGCTGCTTTTTCCTAGTGCTGGGAGAGATTCCTAACCAACCTGCTACTCCAAACTGGTCCCACTTAATAAGTGGGACAACAAGCACATGTCTGGTTGTGGTGGGGTCTTTAGCCGGATGTTGTCAGGCCTGAAGAACAAAGTATGTTGAAATCTCTTGGCATGCTGCAAGCCAGTTGTTTCAAATTAGCTGTTTCCAATGAGGAAAAGACTCTTTGCAGGTAGTTTCCCTCTTTTGGTCACCCAGTTGAGGCATGGCAGAGGGGTGGATTTCTTTTAGGGCTTTTGCTTCTCTTAAAATCAGGAAGTGCTTTTTGGAAAATCAGCGCCTAGTTCAGAATGGATAGAGAATTAACACGTTTTCAGCCTGTTTGGGTCCTCTCTCATCAACAGTTCTGTCGGACATCAGGATAGCTCAGAGCCTTTAGATCTGTCATTACAGGAATAATTATCAGAAGTAGTAAAGTGTGTAGGTTTTGGAGAGGCTCCATGGTGTGCTGGATGACCTATTTTGCTGACTAACCCTACTCTAGCCTACTCTGTCATTTTAGTTCTCCCTCCTCTCAGCATATTCTGTGTTTGTTCCCCAGGGTTCGTGGATGTAGAAACTCCAACTCTGTTTAAAAGAACCCCAGGGGTATGTATGTGATGCTTCTTGGCCTCCTGCAGCTGCACAGTCAGGGCTGAATCATTTTCAGTTGCCACTCAGCCTTCATTGCTTTTCCCTTGCTAAGTAACAGCTTGTGGAACTTCTGATATGATCCACAGATCCTTTTAAAAGTAGAGGGAGAGAAAGGGGAGAGGTGGTAACTTGGGTCTTAATTTTGAACCTTCAAACAAAATAAGCTTCTGCCTTGTAGAGCACATGTTGAATGCAAGTCTATCCTGGGATTATAAACCCAAAAAAACTTTGAAGCGCTGTTTTTTCAGCATTTATCTCTTAACCAGAAGGTTATTGTAGAGGTCATACCCAAGTAAATTTAATTTCTGATCTTATATTCCTTTCTTTCACTTCAAAAATAGTCAGAGAGAAGAGAGCTGTAGCTGAGGAATTGTTGATGCAGCTTACCTGGAGTTCTTGCATTTAAACCCCAGTCTTGGATGGTCTATTATGCATTAGTCTCTCAGAGAAGAAGGTGGAGGATTCTCCTTTGGGATATTTTGGACCAAGTTGGTTAACAGATTTTAAGTGTAATTTGCAAACAGCCATTTCCTCACAAGTGAGATTTCATAATGGGGAAAACAGCCATTTCCTCACAAGTGGGATTTCATAATGGGGAAAATAGGTCCTTTCCTCTTGCACTTCCAGTGTGTGCTCTGTCAGGAATTGGGGCCACTTACTTGCTGAACTCTGTACATTTTCTTTCTGATGCCAGGGAGCCAAAGAATTCCTTGTGCCCTCGAGGGAAGCGGGCAAGTTCTACTCTCTGCCACAGAGTCCTCAGCAGTTCAAGCAGCTCCTTATGGTTGGAGGCCTGGACAGGTAAGAGTTTCTTGGACTCCTGTTCCCTGCATGTCCTGTCTAGGGTTTGATTGCTTTATCTGTGAAGTTCTAACATACTTCCCCAAAAAAACTTACTGCCAAGGGTTTGTGTTTTGAGGAGGGATCCTTAAATGCTTGGGACTTTATGGTCAGATGAAATGTATCCTTCTGGAGAGCTGAAATCTTCACTGCTGTGTTAAATGCAAACCTGATCTGAAGCAGAGCCTGCCTGAAGGGCAGAAAATCTAACGTGTGGTAAAAGCTTCTCCAGGAGTAACCTACAGAACTAATTGAGGTGAGGCTGGGCAGCTGAGCATGACTGAGACAAGGAAAAGCATGTCAGGGTGCCCAAGTGTAAAGCTTTTAACTGGGCTTGCTTCTCCAAATCAAATGGATGGTCAGGGAGACAGACAGTTGTTCACACGGTGACCTGCAGGCCAGGTCTCGTCTGAGGGTTTTGCATGGCTGCTGGTGGAGTCCTGGAGTGGAGTGGAAGGTGGGAAAAAGAGTTCAGTGTGCTGCCCTTGGGGGACAGCTCACCTGGGAGTCTCCACGTGCCTCTGGAAGATATGGCTGGAGATGGACACAGCTGCTGATAGAGTTGCTTCCACTCAAAATTCCATTATTTTGAAGGGATGGGAACAAAGATCATCTGCTATGGGAACAGAGCACTCTCTCTGGTTTACTTCTTTTTTCCTTAGCTTTTGTATGATCAGTTCTATAGGCACAGTTCAATTCAGGATACTTTAAATTGTTACCTAAGTCGAAGTGTTACTGCAGGTACTTCCAGGTCGCTCGCTGCTACCGGGATGAGGGTTCACGGCCTGACAGGCAGCCGGAATTCACCCAGGTGAGCAGCCCGTGCTGCCTTTCTCCCTGCTCCTCAGCCCAAGTGGCTTGGAGCTGCTTTCCCTTCTGGTGCCTTAGTCTGTGCTAGTCTGGTGCTGCTTGGTGTGTGTTTGACAGACACAGCCCTTGGCAGTTGGTGTGGGATGACCGGGCAATTCCTGTCCTTGGCTGGCTGCAGTGCCCCAGGTGCAGATGTGGGAATTGCGTTGCAGCAGGGATTTTACTTTGATGTAAAATCTCCTCCTGTCGTGCTGGGTCGGACATCCCATTCCTCAGCCTTGAGATCCCGGGCTGAGTTAGCCTGGTTCACTCAAGGCTGCTTCTTGTGTCCTTGTCATCATTACCTCATTCCCTCTCTGAGGAGGCTGTTGCCTGAGTCACCGGGCTCCAGGGTGATCCTAAGCACGTTCCCAGCCTAATGCAGTCGTGCTGTGATGTCAGTTCGTGTGTTGTTTCTTGTTTTGCTGGCTTTGTACTCAAAAGTAGCAGCGTGAAAGCAAAACCTGGAGCTCATGTGGAATTCCCCTCCTTGTTCTCTGTTTTAAGATAGATATAGAGATGTCATTTGTAGATCAGGCTGGGATCCAGAGGCTGATAGAGGGCCTCCTGCAACATTCCTGGCCCGAGGAAAGAGGCTCCATTACGACTCCTTTCCCTTCCATGACGTACGAGGAGGCACTGGCTGAGTATGGGACTGATAAACCAGACACGCGCTTTGGGATGAAGGTGAGGGTTTGCCCATTGGAAAGTTGCAGCTTTTCCTTGCAGTCAGCGTTTTAATAACCTTTGGATCGTGGATACGTGGTTGGCTGGAGTTCTGAGTGCTATAATTTACCCAAGGTGTCTGCCCCATTGTTGCCGCTTTGTGCAGTCTGTTGAAGAAGAGAGGATGTGATCAGTTGACTGTGAAAAATGTATGTTCTAATAAAACTTTATTTTAAAGGTAATGCAGTGTTAGGGAGCAAGGCATCTTGACTGATTCAGGAGCAAAAGCTCCTAAAAGGGAATAGTGTTGAAGGTGTTAAGACACAGGTGTGGGAATTTTTGCTTTGTATTCCTACCACCAGTGCTTTTTCCTGTGCTCTCTCTGTCAGATCGTGGATATCAGTGATGTTTTACGAGGATCAGACATTCACTTCGTGCAGAATGCCCTCAGTTACCCACATGGCTCCATCAGAGCCATTTGTATCCCTCAGGGAGTGGTAAGTGATGTTCTTACATCCTGTTTATGGTTTATGTGGAATAAATAAAATGCCAATTTGAATTCCTTTATTGGTATGGAAATGTTCCTTGCTATTACTGGTGTTCTTAAGGGAACTTGGGATTGGTTGGGCTGAGTGCTGTTAGAATGACAGGCAACGGGAAGAGTGTTTTATCCTTAGGAAGAGGAGGAAAAGAACAGAGCTGCAAGATCCCATGAGGATAGGGAACCCTCTCGGGGTGTCACCTTACTTTTTGTCACCTTTTTGATGTGCATCTCAGTAATAAATGGTGCCTCGTGACAGGAGATTGAAACAGGGCTGGGCATGGCACAGCTCTGGGATAGGCAGACACAGGTCAGGTGGTGCCATGTCCTCTTCCTGTTTGCTTTAGCTGCATTTTTGGGTACAATTCGTGTCTTGTAATGAGAGTGTCATGGACCAAATCCAATAGACAATAGATGTGGAAGATTTTTGACACAGCCTTGCATTTTGGCAAGGAAACAGATTTAATTCTGGCTCTAGGCATCTTTGTAGCTTGGACAGTATGGAGAAAACAAACGCTCTAAATATTGAGTTTTCTTTGGGGAACAGGACTTTGTGGCCATGGTTTCCCTTGGGATTCCTTTCATTTTGGCACAAAGTGCAAGTTAGTGGCTTCCCACGAGAGGACACAGAGGTGTGTGTTTGAGCAACACGAAAGTGGCATCTAGACCCACCCTAAACACTGGAGTGGATGACAAAAAAATCAAGATCTTGGTGCAGGTCCTCATTTACTGCATGGCTGTGCATGCAAGAGCCAGCCCAGTTGTTTTTTCTCTGTTCTCCCTCCAGACTGAGCTCTGCCTTCCCCATCGGCAGTGTGGTGGTGTAGCCTTGTTTCTGCAGGCTGGAGGCAGTGATCTGACCCTGCTCACCAGATACATTTATCTGTGAGTGGGGAAAAAACGTAGACCTAGAGGGGTTTCTTCCTGAAAGGAGCCCTCAGAGCAGACACCCAGCTACAGCCCAGTGCTGAGGACCCTGTCCTGTTCCACAGCCCTCATAAGAACTAGAAACAAAAGAATTTGAGAAGTTTGGAACCAGCTTAGTCAGTAGATTTGATACTTGGTCAAGTTTTTAAGCTGATCTTTGCTGTGTCTTCTCTTGCTCTTTTCCCCAGAGGTATCTCACAAATAAAGACTTGGAGTCGTTAAAGGAGTCTGCAAAATCCCAGTTTAACCAGGTGAGACGGAAGCTCTCCTGAGCTGTTGGGAAGGGAGAGTGACAAAGTGTGATAAAGGCAGAGGAAGGTAGAAGGGCAGTTTTTAATAGCTGAGAGTCACTGCCTGAGCATGTGATGCTTCAGGGCGAGAGAGGGCAGCACTGCACTGAACATAGCCTTACCTTTCTCTAGGAAATCATGGAAATTATCCGCAGACCTGATGGAAGCTTGAAGTCTCTGCTTACCAAGTTCCTTGGTGAGAAGGAGCAGTCAGAGCTTATCCAAGCACTGAACATGCAGGAGGATGATGTGGTGCTGCTGGCAGCTGGAGAACACAAGCAAGTGGTAGGAGGCATTTCTTGGGTGGCTCTGTGGGCTGAGTGTTGCTGATGATGGTTTTGATGTTATCTGACCTTGGTCTGATTGTTCATCTTATTAAAATAGGTCATCATCTAATTTTCTGTTTCTCTGGAACAGCAGCTGTAGCAGCAGCAAATAAAGCATGAAATGTACCTATTATTTTTATGGCCCCCAGTCACATTCTGGGCAGGACTTGTAACTGAAATGAAAGCTGAAATACAAAACACGCTGCAACAAATCGGCGCCTTCTTTTCTCTTAACTTCATTTTTAAAGCATCAAGCAGATTGGAAAATGAGGTCAACTAGGTAATCGTGTCTCCCATAAGTGCATGACTTATTAGTAGCAGTGGTGGGAGATTCCCTACCCTTCTCTCTATTCTTGCCAGCAGATGTTGCCTTCCAAGCATTATTTTATTATAAGGTGTCACACTTTGCTCAATAGCCAACATTTTATTGTATTCTCTTCTATGCCTTCATTCCTCTGTCTGCAACATGTGGATCTTACACATACTCCCCCAGTAAATCCACACATGTGGAACTGGAGGTTAGTCTAAGAAAGTTCCAAAGATGAAATAGCTGGAAAAACATGGATTTTCAACCTCCTTACTTGGTCTCTGTCAAACCCTGGCACTGCTGCTGCCTCAGCAGGAAGGTGATACATTTCAGGATACGAGGCAGAAGTGTTCAAGGCAACAATCCATTACAGCTGATGCTGTCTGTGGTATTTCCTTTATGGAACACTCTTTCCCTGGTTGGTGTTTGAGTGACTTCCCTGATGGTAGAATCACCTGTCTCATCTCTCCCTTCTCTGTTGCAGTGCTTTGCGTTAGGAGCCCTGCGGTTGTTGAGTGCCAACCTCCTGGAGGCAGCTGGGCTGGCACTCCGTGATCCCACAGCCTTTCACTTCCTCTGGGTGGTGGATTTCCCCCTTTTCCTCCCCAAGGCCGAGAATCCCACTGAGCTGGAATCTGCTCATCACCCCTTCACTGCCCCTCATCCTTCAGATGCCAGCCTCCTGTGTTCTGATCCCACAAAGGTAACCAACGTCATGCCTGCCATGCTGGCTCTTCTACAGCTGCTCACGTGGAAAACCAGGCAAGCAGCAGCTGGGGTTAGTGTAAAAAGAGATGTTGTTTCGTGGGGCTGACTGCACAAGGAAGATGTAGATCTGTTGGAACGAGTCCAGAGGAGGCTGCTAAGATGATCAAAGGGTTGGAGCACTTCTGCTGTGAGGAAAGGCTGAAGGAGCTGAGGTTGTTCAGCCTGGAGAAGAGAAGGCTCGGGAGCAACATGAGAGCCCCTTCCAGTGCCTAAAGAGGCTACAAGAGAGCTGGGGAGGGACATTTTGCAGGAACAAGCAAAGGGGAAATGGTTTTAAACAAAAAGAGGGTAGACTTAGATTGGTATTAGGAAAAAACTCTTCCCTGTGAGGCACTGGCACAGGTTGCCCAGAGCACCTGTGGCTGACCCATCGCTGGCAGTGTTCAAGGCCAGGCTGGATGGGGCTTGGGGCAGCCTGGGGTAATGGAAGGTGTCCCTGCCCATGGCAGAGGGTTGGAACTAGAGGATCCTTCTCCCAACCCAAACCATTGTGTGGTTCTGTGACCTTGTACACATCTGGAAGAGATGGCTGCCTGATTACTGCAAGCAGCAAGTATTCATGTGTGCCTCAACAAAAGGAGCTTATAGGAAACAGAAATCTTATATTCTGACCCATCCCATTTGCTTCAGGTTTGATGAACTTTTCAAAAGGATTTGTACCCCTCCCGCATCAGTCAGAGGCAGTCCATGCCTCCAGCAGGACTGGTACCTGAATTGCAATGTACCCCTGGGAGAACAGTTTCCTAGAGCTTCATGGCTTCATTCCCAGTGTCTTTTCCATCTCTGTGCAGGTTGTTTTTAGGTGCAGCTGTGCCCCAGCCTCACCAAGGTGCCTGTTCCCATCTCTCTGCAGGTCCGTAGCCAGCACTACGACCTTGTGCTGAATGGCAATGAGGTTGGAGGTGGCTCCATCAGAATTCACAGTGCGGAACAACAGCGTTTTGTGCTGGAGAAAGTGCTGAAGGTAACACCTACAGCTGCCTCTAACGCTCTCTTGGAGATTTAAAAGCACTAATTAATTTAAATATTAATTGCATATTCTGAAAGAAACACTCGTGCTTCTCAGATAGAGACATAACTCCTAGCCCTGAGCAATGGATGATTTCATTGCACCTTCATCTCGTGTTGCTAAAAGGAAGAGCATTGCTTGTCCAGTGACACCTCTTAATGTAATTTTGCAGGAGGATTCGGAGGTGCTTTCCCATCTGATTGAGGCTTTGGAATTTGGAGCTCCACCTCACGGAGGTATTGCTTTAGGTAAGTGGTCTGTAGCATTACAGATACAGAAGTTTAGTGATTTTTTTTTTTTTTTCCTTTTGCATACTAGATCCTGGGAACAAGGCTCATGGTTGTTAGGAAAAGCCTTGGTGCTTCCACTTCTGCAGCAGCTTTGTGGAAGGAAACAGAGGTCTGGTCACCAAGAGCAGAAAGTTGGGGTGTTCCTCCCCAGAGTCACAGTGGGGTTTAGGTCTCATGCAAGGACTCTGAGGATGGTCCTTATGCTCTGCAAACACTGGATTCAGTAAGGTTAGGTCAGCTTTGTTCCCATTCCTGTGCAGCCGGAGCAGGATCCCTGTGCTGCCTGCCTGAAGGCATGGGACAGCGTGGGACTTTGTGTTTCACATCCTTCCCCTCTGCTGCAGACTCACTTCCCTTCTTCCTCATCTGTTTTGCTCACTAATTCAGAAAATGTCAGGGTTTCGTTTTTTCCCTAGAACCATGCAAGTTTGTGGTTTAAAGTACGAGGGGAAAAAACCCAACCAACCTCACACTCACCAAAATAAAAAAGCCTACAAAAAGCGAAGGTATTTTAACCTGTGGTCTTCCAGTTTGACTTTCCTCCATCTAGTCACCCAGAGGCTTTTGTTCCTCTTGAATTCTCCTTAGTGGTTGTAATCCTTCCAAACTGGTAGATGCAGAGCTCTGAGCTGTGTAGCAGAGCCCTGCCAGTGTTCTGCCATTCAGCTGCCCGGGTTTTGTTAGGCTGTGTTTGCTGTCTGTGTCCTGCAGCCCTCGGTGTGTTACAGAACTTCCTGCAATATTGAAAAGCTTTATTTTGGTAGACGTTTCTGCTCTTGAGGCAAATCTGTTTCTCTGCTACCAGCTGAAATTAATCTTTTTCCTCCCTTACTCGCTTCACTCTTTTTCTTCAAGCTCAGTGATATTACCTCCTCAATCTTTCTGATTTTTCTGACTCAGGGGGGAGGTAAGACAGAGCCATAACTCAAGTGTTTCACCCATTTGTTTTCTGCCTGTAGGACTTGACAGGCTGATCTCTCTCATCGTTGACGCTCCAAGTATCCGGGACGTCATTGCCTTTCCAAAATCCTTCAGGGGACGAGACCTGATGGGCAATGCTCCAGACTATGTCACTCCAGAAGAACTAGAGCCATACCACATTCAGGTTTCTTGGCCTCTTGAAGAAAAAGAGGCAAAGAAAAACTGACTTCAAGCCAGTGATGTAAGGTGATCTGATCAACCCAGAGGTGGTTACAGCTTCTAAAGGCCGGGATTCAGTTCAGAAGATAGCAGCTGTTGTGGCAGGGTGGGGGAAAGTCCAACTCCACTGTGGCAGGTTCAGGATGGAGTGGGAAGCAGATAAGGGGTCTTCCTGATAGGAATTCACCTTTGGGAGGTAATGGGAAGGAGATGCAAAAAAGCAATAGAAAAGAACATCATTTTAGCATAGGATATTGAGACTGTTTGCTTTAGGGTGTCATATTGGAGGGAAGATGGGATCTGGTTTTTCCCGACCCTCAATTTTTACACGTCCCCTGTAAAGTATTCCTCCTCCCATCTGGAGGAGATAGTCAGCTTCTGTGGCAGGATAATTTGTATTCCTGATCATCATTAAATCATGTCTGATCATCACTAAATCATGTCAGCTGAGGACTATGGCAATAAAACTGTGCTGGACCAGGAGCTCTGGACACTGCACAGCCAAACTTCAGTGCAGCCAGCAACTTGTCTCGTGGTGGAGGATACCAGATCATGCAAAACTTTGCCCCGGGGAGTTCACACACAGCTGTGTTTCCCCTTCAAAGGAGGGGGAGAGAAGCATCGTTGATGTTTGCAGCAGTTGTCCTGGTAATACTCATCAAAGAGCTGTTGATCTGTCTTTGGGGCCTGTGGTCCTGGTGCTTTCAGCACAGTCATTCAGGAGTTTGTATGTTTATAAATAAAGTTTACCTGGCAGTGTGGTTTTGGCTGAGTGTAGCTTTGGGCTTTCTCTAGAACATCAAGCTGCCAGTTTGTCTTTGTGAGCCCTGGTTCCTCCAGCTGATGCCAGGAATCCTGTGGCAGCACAGCACGGTTTCCAGTCTTGTGTGAGCTCTGCCTGTTCCTGCAAACCTGCTGCTGCAGTGGTGAGTGAGGCAGCACCCTGTCCCACACCGGAACATCCACAGGGCAGGGGTAACTGTTCTGAGGAGAGCTGAAGGTGAAGAAACAGGAGATTACTTGGTGAGGGTGAGGAGGTGGTGCAAAGGAAGAAAAGGGAGAGCTCCTGTGTCCCAGCTGGGAAGGACAGCAGGAGGCACATGCCACAGGAGGTGCTCGAGGACAGGAGGAAGAGTGCACTTCTTGTCTGAGCTGATGCTGAGCTCCAGCCTTCTGCCAGAGCCTGTCCTGCAGATTCTGGCACATCCTGGTCTGCTCCAAGGCTTAGCCACTGTTTCAGTCTCCACATCATGGGATAACATTGCACGGTGCTGTTCACAGCTGTTTTTTAAACACTGAACTGTCCTGCTGATAAGAATCAGTAAGGCAGGCAGCTCTTCTCCTTAAGGCTGGTTTTTGGGTTTTTTTTAAATATCATCTGTAGAAAGTGACACTAGAGCTGACTTGCTGCTGCTTTGCAGATTATAAAATGATGGAGTTACACGTGGAAAAGACAAATACTTTCTTTGCTTCTGGCATGATTGTTATTTTCAGTCTCAGAGCTGGTTAAGTATTATTTAAAACCAAACAGAACAATCCTGGATTTGTATTCACATTCATTTTAGCCAGACACTGAATTCCTTCATTTTTTTCCTCATACGGGCTATTCATTCCTACTTGAAATCAATTCATTTGTAGTTCACCATTTTTTTTTCTTTCTCTGAGTAGAAGCTGTCAGTAATGGAGTGAGGATCAGTTTTCAGAGAGAAGCTGACCTGACAAACAGATCCCTAAGCAGATCCATGATAAACTTCATGATCTTTGTAGGTCCTGTCCAACTGAGGACATTCTGAGATTTAAAAAAAAATTATTTAATTGTCGTTGTTATTTTTGCAGGGAGGAGAATCACCCTGAGGCAGTTACACCAGATATTTTTGTTTTCCTGACTTGTCAGGGGTGATAAAAAATACAGCCACTGCAGGCTGTGTTGTATTCAGACTGCTGGTTTAGAGGATGCTGGATTTTCTGATTTAGTTTCTTTACTGGTAGTGTGATTAAGATTTGCATGGAATTTGCTTGAGGATCATCTGTGTTCCCAAAGCAGGGATGTCACAGGCTTGTTTGAGGTCATGGAACATAGGAAATAAGTTACTCTCAAAAGTTCTTCACTCCCCCCAGGCTATTATTTATAGTAACTGTAAACAAAATGTGCTGAACTTTGCTTTTTAATTGTGAAATCAGGAGTAGTGTATCACTTGCTTAGTACCTGCTTGCAAAGGCAAATGCTGTTTACCTCTGGTGAGTCCCAAATTAGGATTATCTAGTGTTCAAGGGGAAGCTGATGCTCTGGGAGGCTTAGGCAGAAATGTAACCCTGCCTGGAACATTCTTTTTGAGAGCACTTGTTAAAACATGTGAGCGAGCTGTCTGCCAGCCGTGCACATCCCTCTTGTGCAAGCAGCTTTGGGTGCTGCCTGTTATGGGGCACTCACTGCAGTCACAAATGTGACACAGCTCCAGGGGGGAAAAACTGCAACAAAACACCTTGTCTGAGCTGCTGCTGCCCTGCCACAGTTCGGTTAAATGTTAAAAGGCGTGTCCCGAATCCAGGCAAGCCGTTTGTGATCGGATTTGTGGATGAAGGTGGCTTCCAAGACTCGCGTGAGTTTGCCAGGGTTGTGTGAATGTTGCCACAGAGAAGATAGTCTTTTTTTTCTTGTTGGTTTTTTTTTTGAGATGATAGCTGGCCTTGGATGAAAAGCAAGCCAAAAACAGTCCAAAAAGGAACAGAAGCCGCTGAGGCAGATCACAGTCCCTTCTCCGCTGAAAGCTGAAGAAGCCAGAGAGCAAAACTCTTCTAACTAAGAAAAGTTGTCAGATCAAGAGAGAAAAGAATGCAAACATTCTACTTACAAGGTCAAGCTAACCACTTTGAAGAGTTCTCTCGGCTTCTCTCTCCCCCCTTTGCAATTTAAAGGTACACTAGAGGTCAAGCAGGCGATGGGGAATGCAGTATTGTCACAGAATCACCCCAAGACAATAGAGCGTTGTGTAAGATTTTGCTTGGGCTTGTGGAAGCCAAATCTACAGAAAATCCCTGAAACCACAATCTGGTTGGCACACTTAGCTGCATATTTTTGGTAGGAGCAAGAGTAGACAGGCATTACAGAGAAATCCGTGGAAATCAGGGCTGGTCCTACTGCAGACCGGTATCTCCTGCTTGCTGGAGAAAAGCTGCTGGCCTGTGATCCTGGAAAGAGATGTTGAAACCATTTCATCAAAAACACCTCCTGGTAATAATCCAGGCTGCAAACTTTCACAGACCCCTCGCTGCTTCTGCTCTTCATTATTTTCCCTGTATCAGACAAACCTGTGGAGAAATGCTGCTCCGTCAGCTGTGCTAGAAGATGCCAAATCCTGGGCTCCTCTGTTAAGAGTTATCCTTTAGGTAAGAATGTTCCCTGACATGATCCTCCCCACTCCAGAGAGCTTCATGGCTGGCACAGGTGGGGTGTGAAGATCAGGGGGGGCAATAGGATAGGACAAGGGGTGCTCTTGCAGGAGCCAGCGTTGGATGTAAGGCCTCTGCACTCTTTGACCACACCTCTTGCTGATTTTCTTGTGTTGGATCTAAACAGAACACTGGTAAAATGGAGGGACAGTTTATTCCCCACCTGTAGGAGAACCTGCTCTGTGTATGACCCTCTAGTAAATCAGCAGAGATCCATTTCTGGTGTGTTTCAGTATATTTTTCCTCACCTCCAGAACAGGAATGTAATATTCTGGTGGGATTCTCAGCAACCAAACTGCGAGTTGTTATGTTATTTTAATTTTTTTTTTTCTTCTTAGAAGTTTCCAAGCATATCCCGAATATTTCAGGTTGGGCCAAGCTGGGGAGAAATTGGAGCCTTTGATTTCAGCCATCCCAGGTGGTTTGGGTGAATTTGGCTGTAAGGCTTTTGTATAAAGTGCTACAAAGACAGAAAGTGTCCAGATTTTAACATGGAGTTTAATCCTGTATTGTGCTGGTATTTCTCTCGAGATTAGCTAAATTACAATATAATTTACTAAATTGCAGTGTAACACAGCAGCTTTGTGTAATCCTGTGCTGCAGATACCCAGAGGTTCAGAGTGCTGATTAATTCCCAGTTCTGCTGAAAACAGACCGCTGCTGTATGAAAATATTATCATTTGTAGCAAGTCAGCTGAAACAGTCAAAGAATGGTTTCAGCTGTTTGCAGCTGGATTTGTACCCATTGTTTTATCCTGGGCGTGAGCAGGAGGTGGGGCTTTGTACAATTCCAATCCCAGGAATGACTCTGCTGCTCTGGATGCCACCAGCAGCTCTCCCACTGCGAGGGATGGAGCAGTGATGCTGCACTGAATGCAGGCAGCCCCAGAAAATGAGTCTCTCTTGGTAAAAGCAGGATGAAGAGAATTTATGCTCTCAAATGTGCGGATTACTCTTTTTCCCCCGGTTATCTTTTACCTTTGCTTGCACTGTGGCTGAGGATCCTCGGTGCATTCCCTGCTCCCAGCAGCAGAGACAACGACAGCCACCTAAACGGTGCCGCATGGAAATCCCCCGTGTCAGCCTCACATCACCTCACCTCTAAATGCCTGGGCTCTGATTCCAGGCTTGTGTTCTAGTTTGTTGTGTTCCTTTGGAAGAATTGTTTTCTGTAATTAAAAAACGATGATTACATGCAGTCACCAGCTGTGCCAGCCACGGTTTTACATCCAGCAGAGCTCCGTGACAGATAACGTTCAGATGGATTGGTCACGTTTGCCTCTAAGAACCCACCAGGAAGCAGCTTGCTTGGTGTGTTTTGGTAGCCTTGGTGTTCACTGCAGAGCTGAACAAAAGCATTGTGGATTGAGCTGGTCATATTTTAACCATATTTGTATTTCATAGAATCCAAGAATGGTTTGGGTTGGGAGGAGACTTAAAGACCATCTCATTCCACCCTGTGCCATGGCAGGGACACCTTCCACTATTCCAGGGTGCTCCAAGCCCTTCCAGCCTGGCCTTGGACACTTCCAGGGATCCAGGGGCACCCACAGCTTCTCTGGGCACCCTCTGCCACGGCCTCCCCACCCTCACAGTAAAGCATTTCTTTCTAATACCCAGCCTACACCTGCTCTCTGTCACTTTAATCTTCTATCCCCTTGTCCTGTCACTACATGCCCTTGCAAAAAGTACCTCCCCTTCCTTCGTGTAGACTCCTTTCTGTGTTTTTATAGCCTAGAGCTCTGTTAAATTATGTGGTATTCTAAAAACTACTTCCTCGTGCTTAATTTAAACCTCTCACCTGATCATTCCACGAGGCACTTTCCCATGTAGCTTATAGAAGGAATGATATTCAAATTTCTTATGTGTTTTCTGTTCTGCTTATAACTTCATGAATTAATATCCTCCTTTTTTTTTTTCATTCACCTCTATTTTAAGCTGTACAGTTTTAGGCAATTTCACCTACTTTCCTGGGGAGATCCCTGCATGCCTTCTGTGCAGTGATTTTCCATGCACCCATGGACAGCTGGATGGCCAAAGCTGAATGCTCTTGTTGGTTGTTTTGGTGCCTTTTTCCCCCCCTCATCTTGCTGTTAGTATTTACCAACCTTCAGTTCCAGTGACTAGGTAATTTTTTGGTGCAAAAATTAGTATTAAATCACATATTTTATATATTTTTTAAAAAAATATTAACTGCTCAAAAAGATCCCAATGTACTGAAAAGGCAAGAAGCAAATTTTGACACTTTCTACTTGCCCAAGTAGCAAAGTGAACAGTATAAAAACATTTCTGGGAACGGTTGGTACTAAGGGGCCTGTTTGGTGGCAGTTTTCTCTGGAACAGCAATCACAGTGTACTCTCGGATTTTTTTAATATTACCCTCTACTTGGAGAGTGATAGATTTAAAACACTCTCAGTCCTGAGAATTTTACTTGTTTACTTGAGCAATTTGAAGGGAATTATAGTTGAAGTCTTCAGCTCCTTGATGGTGTCCCTTGAAATGCAGGCTCCTTGTTTGTCATCTATTCAATTTTCCTTGTCATTATTTTTATTTGTATGTAAAGGGAAAAGACATGCAGGGCGGTTCTGGGAAAGAAAAGCCTTCAATATCTTTTTCCTGCAGCATGAACAGAACTAATTTGACAGCAATTACAGCACCAGGGCTCTGAGGAGAGGGACTGAGTGACTCCCATCCCTTCACCCAGCATCACTTCCCTCCGAGTGGCAAAACAACAATATCCAGAGCCAAACACCGCCTGGAGCTGGGAATTTTCCTGAGGATGATACAGCCCCTGGTAACTGTGAAATTGCTCTTTTTTTTGGCAGCTCTGTACAAACCTTCCAGAGAACCACGAGGAGATGTGGGTGGATGACAGGCTGAGCAGCTCAAGGTGCCACAGGGTATTGTCCCAGAGGGAGCATCCCAGGAGCAGCCTGGGGAACAGACCTGATTGTGGCCTTGTGTGGGCTTCCAAGCAGGGGTTCAGAGATGCAGCGAGGCAGGAGTCCAGTGAGGAATGAATTATTTATTAAATTTACAATACCATTTATATATTCTAGTTCCATAAAGCAATTGAACAGTGCTCACACTTCTCCTAGGGTGAGTGGTCAAAGTCTCAGACACCCACTTAGAAATGTTTTTTCCTAATATAATGTACACAACGTCAGAAGATACCAGATCTGAATGCTATTTACAAAAACCCTATCTATTGATTACATAGCTTACACAGCAAAGGAAAAGGTCTCACAGAATGAATGCAAGAAGAGAAAATTTCCCTGCTAACAGCATTGCAGCATCCACATTGCAGTGCTTTCTTCCCTGGTGAGACCCTGGCACAGGCTGTGGATGCTCCATCCCTGGAAGTGTCCAGGGCCAGGTTGGACGGGGTTTGGAACACCCTGAGATGGTGGAAGGTGTCCCTGCCCCCAGCAGGGGGATGGAAGGAGATGTTATTTCAGATCCCTCCCAGCCCAAACCATTCCATGCTTCTCTGAGTGCTTTAAAGCTCACACGGGAAGCTCACTCATCTCCAACCTCCCGTGCTTCTTTTCAAAGAAAGAATGCCAGAGTTTAAATAAAAGGCACCAAATTCATGGTAAAGGATTAAAAAAGCAATTGTGGAAGGTGAGGGCTTGATTTGGATGTTTAAGATGTCTTGTAAAAATCCCAAGAATTCTCTAAATAGAATTTAAACTGAGAGCGTATGAAGCCGTGAATTCTCAGCTCCCATTTTCACTGTTAATCTTGTATAACTAAAGCCAGATCCAGCAAAAAAAGGATTCTTTTAATGGGAGGAGCATAATTTTAGCACAGCTGCCACAGAAACACACAGGGCCAAGCTCTGCCCACAGTTGCCTCTGGAGATAGCTGAGTTTAATGCATTTGCAGGAGCCATGTGGAGAAAATCTCTGGCATGCTGTTACTAATTTCATTTGTGGAAGATGAGATAAATATTAATGAATATAAACACCTATTAAATGTAGACTCACCAGTTAAATAACTGTGCTGACTGAATTAATGTGCAGAGAGGTGCTTTGTATCAGGAATGTTGAGCTGGAATGATGCTGTCTGAAAGGCAATTTCTGCGAGTTTATCATTTTGCTAATGCTACCTGCAAAACCTCCTGTTGAAGCTGGGAGCCTGCAGACATTTTTCCTTCACATCAAGGTCATTTCCATCCCTTTTTTCCTGCTCCTCGCTGCTTCCTTGGCAGTGCTGATCAAAGCATCTGCCCGATGAGCAGCCCTTCATTATTTCAACTAGGAGCAGATTTTGGACCCAGAACACTGCATGGCCTCCTAAACAGCTGCTGCAGCTCTGGTGAGGAACAGGTCTAAATAACCGAGGCTTGGAGGACATAGAAATTAGCTGACAGATATAAAATAAAGTGCAGCTAATTCATGCTGCCTCCCCATGGCTCCTGCTTAAAAAGATTTAAAAATACTGAAAAGTGTCAAAATAATCAGAATCTATTATGCAACAGTAGGAAATACTGAAGCTGTTCTTTAAATAGCCAGTGACACGGAAGATTTTTGTGTGCTTTCCTGGGGGTTACTGTTCCTTTTGAAATCATAAAATAGGTTGCTGCTTTATTCCTTAGCCCTTTCACGGTAGTGGGAACTAAAAGCTGGAGGTACACATTGTGTGTAGATACAGAAATTCTGTGATGTTGTGCATCCTATAGTGAAGAAGAGGCACCACAGAACGTGCAGTTATAGAAAATTGTAGCCATTTTCACAAATTCATGATCAGGAAATGTCATTTAACGCGGAAGTCGACGTATAGCGCTCATTTTTTTATGAAGTATACCAGGAGGATAGGGCAGATTGAGGGTGAGGAGTCTTCTGTGTCCATCATAAAAGAAGATTCACTGAGAGGGAGCTCAGGAGAGTGAGCTGCTTCACTCACCTCGCTCTCAACAGTCAGGACTTGAACCTAATGCTGTAAAAACACTGGGATGTTTCTAATTGGGCTGAATTGGAGTTACGACCTCTTTGGCAGACCTTGCATTTCACTTGGCTTTGCTCTTGAGCTGCTGCAGGTTTGTTTGGGGGTTTTTCTCCCTGCCTGGAGCTGGAGTTATAAATTTGCCATATAACATTTCATGATAGATGGAGTTGGGAATGAGCTTTTTGTGACACTGACCCAAGGTGCCACTACTCAGTGAATAAAAACACTTCCCCCTTTGTAACCCTGGGCTTAGTTTATTCTCTAAACCTGCAGGAAAAATGCGTTTTGCTTCATCGTGATCCATTAATGTAAGAAATACTTGTTCTGACTGTGACAACCCTTCCTTTCAGTGGTCCTGGTAATCACAACAAATGAGGGCAGCGTTCCCCTTGGTCCTCCTCACGCTGTTAAACGTCCGTCTGGGATAATCATGGGGGCAGAAAGACCTGTCAAAAATGTCAAGAGGGCCACAATGTTTATTTTTCATAGTTGCCATTGTTAGAAAGTTCAAGAGAAAGAAGTGCTGAGTAGCACTGCTGGTGATAATGACAAATAGTGAGGGCTCTGCTTAGAATAGAGGGGGAAAAATTACCTTCAGGAGAGCTCTTGGGAAATCAGGAGGTCTCAAGCTGCCTGGGTGGCAGGAATTTTAATAAAGAGCTGTGAAGTGATTTCAGAATAATTGGTGATAAATTTGGGTGGATAGGTGAGGAACCTGACTGCTGTAAAACTCGTTCAGTACCTGTCTCTAATAGGACCTGGGTAATTACAGATCAGTTTAATTTTCGTTTGCAGGAGGGGAAAAAACCTGAAAGAAAAGCACAGGTCTGGAAGGTGCTGGACAGGTAAAACCACGTGGTTGTTTGGGGGAGTGCCATCTCAAACCCGAGTTTTAATCTCTGACAAGATTAAAAGTTCTCATTGCTAGGGGAGAGACACTGGGTGACAAATACCAATTCTTTTGGGCGTGGTCATACTGAGCCAGACTCAGGATGAAACTGGGTGCAAAATGGTTGGATGATCATAGAATCATGGAATGGCTCAGGCTGGAAGGCACCTTAAAGATCATCTCTTTCCAACCCCTCTGCCACAGGCAGGGACAGCTTCCGCTCGACCAGGTTCCTCAGGGCCCCATCCAGCCTGGCCCTGAACGCTTCCAGGGATGGGGAAACCTGGGCCAGGGCCTCACCACCCTCACTGGGAAGGATTTCTTCTTAATATCCAATCTAAATCTATCGTCCTTCAGCTTAAAGCCATTCTCCCTTGTCCTATCACTACATGCTGGTGGGAAAAGTCCCTCTCCAGCCTTCTTGTAAGCTCCTTTTAGGTACTGGAAGGCTGCTATAAGGTAAATTAAATGGGTATTTTCAGGTCCCAGCAACACTTAATTCAATCTGGGATGGCGAATAGAAAATGTTTCCTACATTTGTGAACAAACTAGTGCAAATTTGAGAATCTGTAGGCTAGCGAGAGAGGTTTCAAGCCTTGATAAATTGAGAAATGGCCGTGGAAAACCTGGACAAAGCATGCAATTAGCGTGAGATGCTGAATTTGGAGGAAGCAGCCCTGCAGTCAGCAGCAGCCAGTCTGTTGTGCCAGCAGAAGCTGCCGCTGGGTCACAAGCTGAACACGAGTCAACAACCCCGGCCTGTTGTGCAAAGGCAAACACCACGCTGGGCTGTGAGCTGCCAGAGCGCACACTGCTGCCTCCTCCTGCTGCTCTCCCCCACAATACCCAATTTTGGGGCTTGGAGCTGCGCTCCTGAGTCCACCCCGCGTGCCGCCGTGCTCCCGGTCCGCGCTGGGCCGGCCAAGAGCGGAGCGGTTCACCTGCTGCCCGGTGCCCTGGCTGCGGAATGGGCCTGTCTCACACAAAAGCTGCTTCCTCCTGCCTGCCTGCCGGCAGGGAAGGCACGGACGGATGTGAGAGAGCAGCGGGGTGAACAAATGGGGCTCTCTTTTGGGCGCTGCCCTGGCCCATGCGGGGCTGACCTGCTATGCCAGCGTGCCGTGACAGTCTGTGACCACTCCAGCTTCTTTAGCAGGTGTCCGTGTTTTCCAAGATGCAGAGATGCTCATACTCAGGTAGCTGTGGAAGTCCATTATTATCTTTTTTTGGTTTTTTGCTTGCTCTCATTGCATAATGTCTTGGGGTGATTCTGTGGCCATACTGTATTCCCCATTACCTGCTTGATCTCTAGTGTACCTTTAAATTGCAAAGGGGGGAGAGAGAAGCCGAGAGAACTCTTCAAAGCGGCCAGCTTGACCTTGTAACTAGAATGTTTGCATTCTTTTCTCTCCCGATTCTGACAACATTTAGTTAGTTAGAAAACTTTTGCTCTCTAGTCTCTTCGGCTTTCAGCGGAGAAGGGACTGTGATCTGCCTCAGCGGCTTCTGTTCCTTTTTGGCCTGTTTTTGGCTTGCTTTTCATCCCAGACCAGCTCCCCTCTCCGGCCCTGCTCGGCGGGACCCTCCACGGGGGATCGTCGGACCCTGCCTGGCCCCGCCCAGCTCAGGACTGCAGGTTTTACCTACAGAAAGAACTCTAAAATCCATAGTCCTCTTTTAGGGGACAGAGGAGGGGGTTTCAATATCCTTTTTCCCCCGTGACAGCAGGGGACTCTGCTTGCTAAATAAATAGTTTTTTTCACTTTCACTCGAGAAATTATTTTCCCGCACCCGTGGGGGAGGTGCTGCCGGGGCCTACTTGCCACCAAGCAGGAGAGAGAAAGAGAGAGAGAGAGACGCCTCTCTCGGGTTGTTTCCTCCTGGATTTGTGTCCAAACCAGCACACATATTTCTAACAGTACAGTCCCAGAGGATGACCATGTTCCCACTACCGGATTTTTAGGGAGATGTTATGTACACAGTGCCTTGTTGCCATGCTGCGGGTGCTGCCTAAAGTCCACAGGACTCCTGGGAATTGCATCCACGCTGGCTTTGCAGTCAGTCTGAGCTCAGAATGGATCTGGATCAAATCCCCTTGTCCGTGCAGCTGTGGGGTCTCAGGAACATCTCATTTGCCTGCTGCTAGGGGCAGGTGATGGAACATCCTGAAATATAACCCCCTCTCTGTGGGTCACCTTGTTTGGTCATGTATGATGGGACTGCAGGGTATGCAGAATTTGGGCAATAAATACAGATTTATGGCTTTAAACCACAGCGGGGACAGGTAGGTTTTAACAAGCTGCTAGACCAGGCTTTAGAATGCTTCTGCCTTCCTCTCCTTAAGACATCCAAAGAATCTTTCCTGGCTCTGTAGCACTGCCAGGAGCAGAAAGGTTGGTCTCCAATGCTCCCTGCAGCAGATCCTTATCAGCCCTCAGTTGCTGTCCTCTGCCTCCATGAATATATCCTGGAGAATTCTGAGACCTTCCCAACTCACGGCTATTTATAAGGGACTTTCTGCTGGCTCCCAGCGTGCCTCTGGGTTTTGCACCGATGGAAATGTGAAAGACAAATTAACCTGCAGGTGCTTGTTCAGAGCTGGCATGTGGTTTTCCAGGCATGGGAGCCAGTTCTCAGGGTCCAAGTGTCTGGACTGCCTTTGGCCAAGTGTCTGGATGGTGGCCAGTGTCACGAGAGCAGCTAATTACAGCAGGCTGGGCACTGGACGGGCATCGCTTGGTTCTTGGCTTCTCCTTCTTTGCCAAATGGTGCTGGGGTCACACTGACTTCCACAGCGGGGAGAGACTCACGTGTCCCTTCTCCAAGTGCCCTGCTCTTTCACCAGAGGCTCAGCAGCGCTCCCAGATGCTCCTTTAGCTCGTTTAGCAATGCAAACCAACAATCACAAACCTGTTTTCAGCAATCCCCTGCATCGGCCAAACACCAGCAGAGTGAGCCCGAGGTGGGTTCTCGGTAGATAACCCCACACTAACCTGATTATTCACCCTCCTCTTCCTCCTCCCGTTGGTGATTGCAGGACTAACACTAGTCCACCCAACCTTCCTCCACGGTCTAACAACCCCCTAGGAATTCCTCCGGACTACGGCAAAATCCCATTCCACCTGTACTGCCCCACAAAAGACACCCTTGGATTTGCACTAACGCTCATCCCACTCATTACCTCAGCCCTGTTCTCCCCAAACCTCCCAGGAGACCCAGAAAACCTCACACCAGCCAACCCTCTAGCCACACCCCCCCATTAAACCCAAATGATATTTCCTATTCGCACACACCCTCCTACGCTCCATTCCCAACAAACCAGGAGGAGTTCTAGCCCCAGCTGCCCCTGTCCTCACCCTCTTCCTCATCCCCCTCCTACACAAATCCAAGCAATGCTCAATAACTTTCCACCCTCTCTCACAAATCCTCTTCTGGATCCTAGCTGCCAGCCTCCTCATCCTGACCTGAGCTGGCAGCCAACCAGCAGAGCACCCATTCATCATCATGGGGCAGCCAGCCTCGTTCACCTGCTCTGCAATCCTCCTGATCCTACTCCCCGCCGCAGCAATCCTAGAAAACGAGCTACTAAAACTCTAATCAACTCTAATAGTTTATAAAAACATTGGTCTTGTAAACCAAAGATTGAAGACTACGCCCCTTCTTAGAGTTCCTAAGCCAGAAAAAAAGGGATCAAACCTCTGTCACCAACTCCCAAAGCTGGCATTTTCAGCTAAACTGCTTTCTGGCCTGCCCCTAAACAGCTCAAATAGCTCCACGACACAGCCCAAAGAACGAGGCCTCTCCTTCTTTGCCAAATGGTGCTGGGATCACACCGACTTCCACAGCAGGGAGAGACATGCACGTGTCCCTTCTCCAAGTGCCCTGCTCCCTCACCAGGGGCTCAGCAGCGTTCCCAGATGCTGGTTTAGCAGTGCAAGGGCTAAACAAACAGCAGCAGATGGGGTGGCCCCTGTTGGTGTGCTCCACAAAGCCACAAGACGACTCCAGACCACGTTTGTTTTGCGGAGCTGCTGCTCGCAGCGGGTTGGTTTGAGTGATCGCGGAGGAAATGAGGGAGCAGCAGGATCTCTGTTGTATCCTTCTCTGATTAGGAGGAGCACTGGAAGATGATGGCTCGCCCCTGAGCTCTCTGTGCTGCTGCTGCTGCAGCAAGGGTAAATACAGAATCAATAGCAGGTTTTAGAACATTTTTTTATTTCCCGTCCAGAAATGTTTTGCCAAGACAGTTGCTCCCAGGGGCATTTATTTTAGGAGAGAGGTTATCTCAGGAGTCATTTCCCAAGAGACCTCTCTGTTATGTGATGTTTCAGCAAGAAAGACCTTCTCCAGAGACTATGCTTTCTCCCAGGGGATTCATGTTTTGCAGAGCATTTCCTTGCATGTTTCAAAAATCCAATTTCTGTCCCCATTCATTTGAAAGCGACACCTCACATCAGTTGTAGCCTTCAGTCTGCGATGTGGTGGCCTCCTTCACCTCCCAGGCTGGACTTCAGGTGGACAGGAGTCATCCTGCTATCTGCAGCCAGTGCCAGTGATCCGTGCTGCCCTCGGCTTGGGCTCTGCTACAGGTACTCCAAGCCCTGGGTCACCTTTCTTTCTGGAATTCTCATCACTTGCTGCTTTAGGGTAAGCGTCCAGGAATACGGCCCCAGGCTCAGGGAATAGTGGAGCCAGAGGCCACAGAAGCATCCACAATTCAGTCATTTTTCTCTTGGTTTCCCCATAGGAATGACTTTGCTGCCATTTGCAAGCCCAATTTAGCCAGGAAAGGGCTTTCCCGGAATCTCAGGGTGACAATTTAAAAGCCAAACAAGGAGCAGTGTCGTGCTGTTTCCCACCAGGGCCAGCACTGCCACAGGATGATTTCTGGAGCTGAAAGACCTCTTAAGTGCAGGGCTGTCTGAAAAATCCTGGAGTGACTGGCTCTGGGGTTTCCATTTCCCAGGCTGGGGATTGCTGCATTCACAACCTGGTTTAAGACCTCTTAAGTGCAGAGCTGTCTGAAAAACCCTGGAGTGACTGGCTCTAGGGTTTCCATTTCCCAGGCTGAGGATTGCTGCATTCACAACCTGGTTTAAGCCTTTGCTGCCGTTTTCAAGCCCAGTTTAGCCAGGAAAGGGTGACAGGGTGACAAATTCAAAGCCAAACAAGGAGCAGTGTCGTGCTGTTTCCCACCAGGGCCAGCACTGCCACAGGATGATTTCTGGAGCTGAAAGACCTCTTAAGTGCAGGGCTGTCTGAAAAACCCTGAAGTGACTGGCTCTGGGGTTTCCATTTCCCAGGCTGGGGATTGCTGCATTCACAACCTGGTTTAAGCCTTTGCTGCCGTTTTCAAGCCCAGTTTAGCCAGGAAAGGGTGACAGGGTGACAAATTCAAAGCCAAACAGGGAGCAGTGTCCTGCTGTTTCCCACCAGGGCCAGCACTGCCACAGGATGATTTCTGGAGCTAAAAGACCTCTTAAGTGCAAGGCTGTCTGAAAAACCCTGGAGTGACTGGCTCTGGGGTTTCCATTTCCAAGGCTGGGGATTGCTGCATTCACAACCTGGTTTAAGACCTCTTAAGTGCAGGGTTGTCTGAAAAATCCTGGAGTGACTGGCTCTGGGGTTTCCATTTCCAAGGCTGGGGATTGCTGCATTCACAACCTGGTTTAAGTAGGGCAGAGAACGTGAGTGGAAGGGGAAAGAAATGTCAGAGGCCGGCAGGGAGCTGTCTGCCCCTGCAGGGACCGGGCTTCTCGAGGTGGATCCGAGCCACCAGGCTTCACAGCCAGGAGGAGCTGCTAATTTCAGCCGTGGCACTGCCCCAGCTGCCCCGCTTGGAAAAATGCTTGCGTTTTGTTTGTGCACAAGGGAGTCGTGTTTTGCGGGTGCCCCGTCCGCCACGGGGGACGTCTCTGTGAGCAGAGGGCCAGCACTAATGCCATCCTGTGTGGCTGGGAATGAATTCACCCTTTATTCCCTGCTCTCCATCCCTGCTGGGCCCGGAGCCCTGCCCCGCTCACAGGCGGGCCGAGATGCTGCCATTTGCAGCTCCACACCCTGGTGCCTCTAATCCCGGACAAAACCCGGCCCGTGGAGCAGCAAACACAACAAGACCTCTATTCTTAGCCTGGAAAGCCTCAAAGCTGGTTCTTTGGGGTGTGGGGCGATGAATATGCAGTTGCTGGAGCTCTCACAAAGCCCTGAGCCGGGAGCAGACGCTCCTCTCCCGTTGGATCTGTAGCCTTCGCTGCAGCTTTTCACAGTTACATAAATACGGCCTATTTTTCCCCTCACAAATTAACATCTTGCTCGCTAAGTTTAGGCTTTTGCATGCGTACAAAACAAACCTGCTTTTTCACACGCAGCTGGAAATCCTGGGTCGCCCAGGGAGAAGCTGTCCCTGCCCCTATAAAGCTGGGGACACCTTCACAGTGGTGACAGACAGTGGCACTGACAGTGTCCCCTTGCAAGTCCTGGACACCACACTGCAAATCATCCGAGGGGCCCTGCCCTTTTATTTTTCTCCTCTGGGAGAGTCAGACCCCAGCCTACGAGGCTGCCAGAGGGTGTTTCCTACTGGAGACTGGAAGTTTGAGGCTACCAGAGGATGTTTNTGTTTCCTGCTGGAGATTGGAAGTTCGAGGCTGCCAGAGGATGTTTCCTCCTGGAGACTGGAAGTTTGAGGCTGCCACAGGGTGTTTCCTCATAGAGATTGGAAGTTCGAGGCTGACAGAGGATGTTTCCT